>JAMKCH010005733.1:0-33205 GCA_023653785.1 Ophioderma brevispina
TAATCATTCTATAATGTCCAAAAAATAAACAAAATAACAATGTTTTTAGGTAAATCTGCTAAGTCATTTTTCTGTAACAACAGTACTGTTGATTAGTGTGCAAAGTTTGAGTTATCTGGCATATGGTTAACCAACATCATGGCAGTAATTGTGTTTCAATAATCCCTTCCTTTCATGTATCGAATGACTTTAAATTGATTTAATAATACTGGACTGATACTGATTAATTCAAGCGATTATTTATATCCCTGTTTTGGAGTTTTCTTCTGTGAGTATAAAAATGTAAGATTCGCTGTTTTCAGATCATACATCCAGTGGGACCGGCAAGAATGAAAGTTCCGTTTAATTGTCCGATAGCGGAAACGGTCTTAGTTTTTGGGGGGGGATTTTTTTTCTGTATAGGAGAGAAGAAATATCCGAGGTGGTGCGTTTTGATCCTTATCTTTAATCGTTTAGACAATTCTATCAATAAGATCCCGCTATTATCTTTGTGTTCTTCCGTTTAGAATATGGGAAATGTGTGGGCCAGTGCTCGTAATGTTTATATGTGTTTAAGGTAATATAGCTAGGTTACGTTATATATTTGGGAGCCATGATGTTCTAAATGTTTAAGATTCCAATTAAAAATTACGTAAGCTAACTTTCGTATTTGGTGATAAGTTTGTATTGATATGTACAATGCCCGGCAGGGTCTGCTTTTAAAGCTCTCCTTTCGATTATGGGGAGCATGTGAGGGGAGCTTGTCATGAATGTCCATAATAAGCCGTTTTTTCTGTACGGCCTTAAAATTCTAGTTTGTTGCAGGCACCCACCTGCTGATTATTTTTCCAATATATCACCTTGAAGGGGGGGTCCCCCTGACTAGGATAGGGATTGGCCGCCCCGAAAAGTGGCACCTTAGCGCGGACGCCGATTGCAACAGGCCACATGGTGTATGAAAAAAGTCTATGGATTGGCAGTAGAGATAGGAATTTTATCCAGACTACACGAAATAAAGTTCTATATTCCTGAAGTGGGCTTAAACATTTAAGTTTCCAAGATGGCAATGTTTTTTGTTAAATGTACTAAAATTGCCAAATAGATTGGGTAAGAATGCCGAGTAATATTTGAGAGCCCAAAAGGAATAAGACATTGGTAATATTGCGCATGTATCATACTCATGATGGTGCGGTTATATCCGCTCCGGAGGTGCCATAAATCAAAGAAGACAACACCCCTCACATTTTTTCGACATAATAAGAACCATAACGAAAACATTGATAACATTTTCCTTTCCGCATTTTTCAGTACTTCTCGATTGTTTCAGACCACTCACACAGTTGACGCTGTGGAAGGAAGCTGAAATCTCGGCAGTAGAGAGGGAGAAGGAGCTGTGGTACAGGCAAACAAAGATAGCACTTGATTTGCTCAAAAGAACTTAGGTCACCATATTTAATTTTCCTTCTACATATCGACATTTTTTTCACTTCTTCATAAGCATATTTTTTTAAGTTTTCTGGAAACAACTATACGGTCACTGAGTAGTCCTTAATTAAATACAGTCCACACCCATTTATTATGATTTATTGTATCAGTTGAATATGAGTGTTGTCTTCCTATTAACTATGATAGAGTCTTTAACTACTTTATATTGCCCAAGTAGTACACAGCTTAGTCACGGCACTCTCTAGAACAAGTTAATACCCACTTTAATATTGTTTTACATCTTGGAAAAATGATTTAGGGTCTTAATTAGAAAGTGTTGTTTAATACGTCGAAAAGAATGGGTAGGGCTGCTTTTTCTTCCTGATTTACGTACCCAGAGCGAATAAATGTCACCGCCAATCTTTAAAACACGCACGTACGAAATATAAATGCCATAATTCTTTTTGGAGCTCCAAAATATTACCCATGTTCTCTAAATTTACATCAATATTTGGCCGATTTTAAGTCATTAGCAAATATGCCTCCTTGCGGCGGCATCTTGGACGCCTAGATGTTTAAGCCCCCTTCAGGCAGTTAAAAACTTCGTTTCGTGTATGGGTCGTAGATACAATTTCTATCTGTAAGACATTATAATGGCGGTTGTTACATAAAACAATGGCGCCATTTTGAAATGGGGCAGACAACTAACGTTCCGCTTTTCGGGATGGAAAATACCTAATCCTAGACAGGGGGACATCCTCTTTCAAGGTTATATATGGGAAAATTAATCATTATTTATTGGGTGCAAACGAACAGAAAATCTGATGATAGCAGCTTATGGACTAACATTTACCACTGCTAACTATGGATAAGGCAAGGCTTCCGAAGGACTTTGAGTTCCCTCTCCTACAAAGTGCTTGATAAAGAGCAACCTAACGTATGTCCAAAACCAGACGAATTTGCACAGAGCTAAGACCAAATATTATACTCGGCGTAATTTGTGTTGTTTGATAGATATAGAAATTCATGACTGTCTAGATGTCCATATCTTCTTTTAAAATATTTCAAACTGAATTTCATGTTTGTGTAAAGGTCACAGCAGCCAACAACGTCCCGCTGTGCATGGATTACACCAGCTTCAGTTCACGCCTACTTGCCATTTGAAACACGACTTTAGTTCGAATTTCCCAAGCAAAATCGAAGACCGTGTAGGATTTTTTTTTGTCAAAAATGATTCCTTTTATATCACCTGAAACCGTTATACAGAAAACTTCTAACCGACCGGTCACTATTTTTTTAATTCCTTTATTAGAAACCCGGATATCAATTTTTCACAGACGCTCTATACAGTCTGTTGAATGACTCTAGTTGAAACAATGGCAGGTCATCACAATAAACCCAGCGGATGTTGTCGGCTGCTTGTGGGTAAAGGTAATCATTTATTAAATTAGCAAAACCTTTGAGCTTTCTTTGTTGTAATAGCTTACGTTTTTTCCTATATGACGCCTAAAACGGCAGGCTCGCATATGAAATGAATATTCAATAGGGTGTTCCCAAGAAAAAGTACCATCAACCATCAACTCCATGTTTCCATGTAAACAAATATCTTACTACTTTTGTTGCTAATTATTTCTAGAATGTTGAAGAATCAACACGCAGAAAAATACGACACGTCACCATTTTCGAGAGTGGTAGTTGTAATCTTTTTTTTTTTGTTAGAAAATAAGATTAATTAATGCCTTGTGCTTTTATAACTCTCTCATATTTGGAGAACGAAGCAGAAAGGTCGTCAAGTCCACATATGATTCGTAATAGTTTCTAAAATAATTTCTTTTTCCCAGAATTTGCACTCAGATTGCTGAATAAATTATCTGACGTGCTATGCGACGTCATATAATATTGCCAGTTTTGATCAAATGCGCATCATTTGAAAATATGGCCATGAATTTGAGATTTTAAAAATCTTATAAAATTTAAAAATCCAATTCTTTATTGATAGTGAATCAAGGTCCCATTTTGCAATCACCAACATTGATTGCAGTCATCTTGTTGTAGGAGCATTATTTTCTTGAACCTCAAGAAGGCTTTTTATACGTATGCTATCAAATTCTTCTTAATAAAATAAGTACTGCTGGACTAATGGGCTTGGAGCTAGACTGTTCAAATCATATCTTTCTAACAGAAAACGGTAACCAAAATAGTTGACACTTTCCTCGGAATGGCTGATGTGACTGCGGAGTTCCACAAGGTGTCAATCCTAGGCCTCTTCTATTCACATTGGTACATGACAGTCTTCCAGCAATGTGTTAATCTTGTAAGATCATCTATATGCTGATGAAACTGCTTTGTTTTATGGCAGGTAAACACTGGATGACATTATCTGTCGCACACCGACCTGACAACATTGCAATGTGGCTGGAAGAAGAACAAATGACCCTAAAATACTCTAAAACAAAGGCTATGCTTTTTGGAACCAATCAAAACTGCCAAACCCCAACATTGAGTTTATGCATCAAAAAACCCCCGTTAGAAACTGTTCAAGGCTTTAAAATCTGGTCTGGCATTTTGATCCACATTATCATGGAATTGTCATATCATCACATTACAACCTCAAATTTCAAATATTTGGTCTTTTTCAGCAGAATTAAGAGTATCTTTCAGTTGAAAGCTTTACTATTCTCGAAAATCCTTGGTGCTACCAAAGCTTGATTATTTGATGCTGTTTTGGGGTTAATGCAATAAGACTCTGCAGGATAGGATTGAACGCCTACAAATTCGATCGCAGGGCTATTTAACGGGTTCTGTGAAAACAAGATCAGCTATCTACGTGATAAAATGGAATGGGATGGTAACCCTAGTGAATGCGAAGGCCTACCATCCTGCCCTCGCTGTCTACAATGTATAGCAGGGCTGGCCCCTGCTAATTTGTGCAAATAATTTCCACTTGTCAATAATTCCCATTCCATAGGAACCGTTCTAGCACTTACGGTAAAATCAAATTCCTAAAGCCGGCCCTCGAATTTGGTAGGCGTTCTTTCAAACAGGGGAGCTAAAAATTGGAATAATCTACCCAAATCAATTTTTTACTCCCTATACCAATTCTGTTTCAGACTTCAAAGCCAAATACCATCACATTAAATCATGCTTATCATTTCACTGTGAGAAAATTAATCATTTTTGTAATGTTGGTAATTTATCATAATGAAATTGATGATATCTTTTTTTAATCTGTGACGATTTTGTATATTTCCTATGTAGGTTCTGTAATTTTATAAAAATTGTCATTTTCTGTATTTTTAGAATGAAATCCTGGCGATTTGGTATGATATTATTGTATAGTTGTGGATACTTGTATTTTAAAGATTTGTAATTTAAGTTGCAATCTTGTGTATTTTTAAAATGTAATTTAAGAAATTTTAATATTGTAATGTTTTATAGGTAGCTGGGCCATATGGAAGAACGAGGAATACTAAGTTTCCTTGAATATGGACCCAGGGTAAAAGAATAAATACACAAACAAACACAACCTCTTGTTCGTAAGAGTGTTCCTTTTGCTAAAATATATTGTCGTGCTTGAAAATCATCTGTTTATGGATGGATTGGCTTCGACAAGAATTTAAAGAATTTGGCACCAAATGACACCCAACTTATTCAAGTAACAAGTGACGAACAAAGAATAAACAAACTGCAATAGGAGATAAGCAAACTCGGTGATACCGAAATGTTAAAAGGGAATATATAATGCGCAGATATATGATATGATGAAGTGCAAGTGCTCGGCTATTGCAGAAGATACAAAAGTTTGTATAATAATTTGAAATGATTTAATTTTGATTCCCCTGATTACTCCGTAAAAATCAGTTACTGATTATCATGATTATTCTGTTTATGAGGCATAAGGTCAAGAATTTGCTAGATGACATATTTCGGTGCTTTTGTTACTAGATCTGTTTAATTCGATCTCACGACATCACTTTTGGCTTAAGAGGCCAGCGATCAATATATCGTGCTCTCATTGTTATACACGTATAACATATACATTCTTCAATGTGCATCGATAACTACTGATTCACATCAGACATTCAGAGAACCGATAATCGTATGAATGGCATCTGATCTTCAAACTTCACATATCAGGTTAGACCATGCAAAAAATGTTTGATTGACCTCAATCCACGCACGTAACAGCCGTACTGATTTTTCTTAAATACGCATGGCAAAATTACAACATAGTGGAATACATGTTAATGAGGTAATGTGAATTATAAAAAAAATTCATGCTCTAGCAGCAACACATTAAATTTTCTGATGATAAATTCCTACAGAAAAGGCGACCACAATGGGACATTGCTACCCATAATAACTTTGGCGTGACCTTGATGTTTCTGCTGCTAATGGGGGAGTCGTAAACCAAGATTAAATAGTAGTCGATTATGAATACACGGAGAGGTTAAGAATCTACGCCTCATCTACTCCACCTGCGGTGCGCGATTCATCTGGTCGAAGGTGAGCTTTTGCTAACATTAATGTATTGTGGTGTGTGTGTGGGTGTGTGTGTGGTGCTGTGTGTTTGTGTGTGTGTGTGTGTGTGTTTGTGTGGGTTTCACCAGTTGTTCATTTTTTTTGTTTTCAATTTATATAATTTAAAGTCGATTGCGTAAAGTTGACCACAGGCTGTACCGTGTTTGACAACATTACACCACGTTGAAAGCACGCGAGAATCTTATCAAATACAATTTCTACATTCTATGGTAAATACGTCTAAAAATAACATATCTGAAATAAAGGCTAATTTATTTAGATGGGGAATTGATTAGTCTTCTCAACATATGAAAAATAAAAAGTGACGTTATGTTTTTGCCGGAATTTACGTAAAATGCGCTTTTATTCATGAAACCTTCACCGTACAATTTTAACGAAATAGAAGCTTACTGCCATCTTATCATCCACGTTAACCACATGGGCACTATACGGATGCAAATAGATTGGGTGTGGTATTGTAAAGTCGTTCTCAGGTCGCTTCATCTTCTCAGTACTTGCTTCATAATCCGAAATGGAACCTATCCACATACGGCCGCCGATCATTTCCTAACAGACTCCAGTGCTTGGACGCGCTTCCAATCCATCCAAGATGTCCCAAATGATGAACAATTTAAGAGTCAGCTTCAAAACTTATTCTTGAGAGAGCCTAGTTTTGTGACTTTTATAGAGCACTGAAACATGTATTTTCTTTGGATATTCGGCGCTTTATAAATTTGTTTGAACATTGAACATTGTCATACAGAAAAAACAATCAGCGACATGGTAAGAAAAAACTAAAGTAAGAACAACACATTTTATGCAATTATAAAAACACTTAAAACAATTATAGAACGGATTACGTTTAAAATCATGTCACACAAGAGCATTGGGGTAAAGATATTAAAATTGCTTAACTATCATGGAGAAATATAAGTTTTATATCAATAAAACCATAGGTGAAAAGAATGTGTATTGACACCACCTGTTAACAAAACTGTAAAAAACATTCTTTTTAAATGGCAGGCTCGTAATGCTAAAGTATATGTAAACTAGATAATATCAATGTTTCTATTTATTTTTGCAGGGGCTGTGAATTCAAAAACGAGAAGGTATGTTGATTCATTAAAAACCGCAATAAAAGTAAAATTGTAACTAGTGGAAGGGGTGTCATTCAAATTAAATTTTATAATCAAGTCCAATGTTAAAATTTCAATATAAAGACGGACAACGACGAGCATCGAATGAATTAAAGACGAAAAATACAGTCTAGAACCCGGACCTCTCGCTACCTAGGCGTGCGTGGACGGAAACACCATCGACCACAGGATATGTTTTACTGATATCCGAGAACTACGTTTGTAAGGTTTATTGACCAAACAAGCAGAAAGAAAACCAACAAAAACTAAGGCTTTTCTATTCGAAACTTTAAAAAGCATTCGTGCATTTTCTTGCACGTGCATGACAGAAATTCTAAATCATGTTGTTATATTCACCTCAGGTGTGATATATTAATTGGTAAGCATTCTGAATTATCAAAGAAATGTTTTCGAAAAAAAAAGGGGCGCACTTTTTTAAATGTCTCGTGTTCTCTTTAAAGTGGGAAAGAACATTTTCACACACGCACGCGCGAACCACACACACACACATTTCTGTATGATATAAGAAACGCCTATTGTTAAACGGCATAAAATGTTAAAACTACGACGATTTGTGTTAACTCCTCGGAAGTATGTCATACATACAACACGCACCACACCACCAACACACACACACACAGTGCCACCCCCTCACACTACACACCACAAACACACAACACACACACATAGGAACCACAAACTTGCGCACCACAATATATATCGGAACAAGACAAAAAGCATGTGTATTTTCGTTGAGGAATTTTGTGACCAACTCTACAAATATTGACATATCAAACTGGCTTGGGTACATTACTTTTTGAGAAATTAGAAATTAGAATAATGGGAACGCCGGAATAGAAAATCAAACGAAATACTTGATTCTATATGTTAAAGGAGACATGGTCGATTTAAGTGTATAAATTTTTACCTACAAGGGTCTTTCATCCCAAAACCCTATGGGAAATTTCGAACCGATAGTTCAATCCGTCTTTAATGTGAGAGTAAAAAACGCCCAATTTTAGAAGCCCACTAGAGTGTATCAATTAATGTTGGTCCACCAAAATGGGCTACATTTTCACTCGTTAATTTCCAAACCAAACATCATTTAGCTCTAAGATTTCCCCAAAAGGGTAAAAAGGGGTAAATGAGGTAGTACCTTCTTGCGATACCAAAATGTGGACACTTCTGTTAAAATCTGGGGTTTTGGGGACGAGGCTGTTAGCGATCGGACCATGGTTCCTTTAAAAAAGTACTACGGCTTAATGCACCGATCGGGATAAGTTACAAGTATAGTAAGCCTACCTTAGCTTTTGCCTATTCGCCAACTTGTGGGTATAGGTTATTAATGTGGTAAATCGAAGACCGAGGCTGGCGGTGTGGTTACTTCTTAGTTAGAGAATGAGAATGATATGGTTTTTAGAAGCGGTTATAATCTCAATGACGAATTGAAACCATGGGGCTGGAGGCAACCTGAAGAGCTAGGCCGAAGGCCGAGTTATCGCCTTGGATTCAATTCGTCGTAGAGTGAGAGTACAGTTTCAAAAATCATACCTTTTTCACATTCTTAAACAGATTTATTATTCAAGGTCATCTTCAACCTAATTTTGCGATCCTCCACACTCTAAATTTCAGGAATTTAAAAGTAAATCCTTTATGATTGTAGTGACCAATCAAAATAGATTTAAAATTAAATCCTCTTTGCCTTAGATTTAATTAGATTTGAAATCAAATCTAACACGATTTAATGTTAATGCAATAGAGATTAATTTTAAATCCTAACATTGATTGGTCACTAACTACAATCCTAAGGATTAACTTTAAATTCCTGAAATTTAAAGTGTAGCTAATGATGTGCAATGAAACATCTTTAGAGCTATTTGATTATTTATTTTACTTTCATTGCCATTCGACCAATTGTGAAACACGTTCTTATCATTTTTAAAGTTAGCTACACTGTACGTAAAACTCTAAAAAGATATTTGATGTTCAGATATTGTTTTTTCCAGATTGTGGCACGGAACCTGAAGGATTTGATAAGTGTTCCTGCAATAATGGGATGTGGTCATGCTATTTAGTATCGGTATGTTTCAATTCAAGTTCTGTAATTTTATTCAACATAAGAACAGTGGGTCAATGATATAATCAAGAAAATGCAGAAGGTATTCTAGGACCAGCGCGCGGCAGCGAAACGATTTTCAAAGTGGAGGGCCCTTTTGGCATTTTATCTTGTGAACACAATTTTCAATACTTTACTATCGTTGTCAATTGTGAAAGGTGAGGGCCAGGCCCCTCCACTATCATAAGTGGAGGGGCCCACCCCAGTTCCTCCGCCGCTGGCTAGGACTGTCATTGGGCAAACCCGGAGGCCCTATATGGGTATAGTCTAGCGGTAGATCCATAGGACATTGCATTATTACCTTGCACAATTGTTTTGATGTTTTCTAATTTTTATTTAGTAAATTAATCCCCTTCCCTATCTCAAAATGCTCAATGATGATAAGGTTGCACTATCGAGATTTGGAATTAGCCTAGAAAACATCAAAACAATTGTGCAGACTCTTTGGTAAGGTCATATGGGCCTACCACAAGACTAGAAAAAATACGAAATATTAAACAACAAGTTTTACTAAGACAAAAAGATGTATGGGATCTGGGGACGACCACAACACTTAGAAAACTGTGTAGGACATTTCGTCGCCCGTATCGATTGAGGGCTGCTCATTAAATGACGTTGCGTGACGTCAGAATATTTGAGAAACAGCCAGGTTGTTGAATCATTGGAAATTTGTATTTACAAGTGTAGAAGCTGCATAAATTTCCCCACATGTGCAATCGTAAGGATAGGTGTAGCAAATAAACCATTCTATCATTGATGGCTACTTTTCCCGTCAAAATCGGAATTATGAGTGACGTTTCAGAGGATTTACTGCATCGTTCCGTATCCACTTTTTCTCTCTTTGGCTTTTGATCACTACAGTTTGACAAGTAATATTCGAACTTATTTGCTTCAATCATCTTTCAAACATTTATGTCAAAGCCGACATTTCTTTATGGCAAAAATCCTGAAGGTTTTTTAACTCTATACTCGTACCATATTGACTTGCACGTTGTAATAAACTTTGACGTTTAACCGTTTTTTTCCATTAGCATGATCAACCCTTCGGAAATTTGACTGTTACTGCATGCCGCCCTGGTGGGAAGAAGCCCGGATCGGGAGATGTCTTCCACACGGCACGCTATATAGTGCTCACTAATTTTGTTTGAATGCTTTGTACCTGATCCCGGCATCATTCAACTAATAAAAACATTGGGATAAGTAACATTACGTATTTTCAAGGAGGAAGGAGGATTTAGCGGATCATGTGAACGAAGTGCACACAGCTTCCAAAACAGCGAATTTCATCGGCAAACCACCTCTTAATACCCAAACAAATAGGAGGCAATGAAACCCTAAAATTACCTTGTCATTGTGGTACGTTTTTCCCCCCCATATCGAGACGTTCTAATTGTAAAATGAATATAATTTAAAAAAATAATTTCGCCATTGAGCTTTGTCTATTTGTCTTTCTTTGACAGCCAAAAAACAAGCGTGGAACAGGTTACGTGAAATCAATGGAATAATATTAATATTATTGCAAACTCGGAGAAACTTGGCGAGCATTGAATCAAATAAAGACGAAATATACGTGTTGCTAATTTTCGTCTTTATTTGATTCAATGCTCGACAGTTTCTCCGGTTTCTATTATTATATTTGTCAAATAAATTTTCTCGGGTTTTGCATCATTTACTTGATCCTCGCTGGCATTGAATTGAGTTTCGCATTCGTCATCGATTCTGCTTGAATATCCCAGACAGGCCCATCTTCTTCAAAAAAAATATGAATAATATTATTTATTCTTTTTTTTGTAATACATTAGTAAATCTTTCAATTTTGTAAATTATTATTAAAAGCGAAAGAAATCATCTTTCATTATTCCTATTCCCGTTGTTACCTCCTGCTATTTTGAATTGATGAAAATATACAATCCAGGCTTTGATATTTTCACCTAATAATGCAGGAGATCAAAATTTAACAAAAATCGCCATTGTTATCATTGTTCTCGTACAATCACTAACGTCCCTTAAGCCCATATATATTTCCAGTTCGCAGCGAGCGATTGGAGTGCGCAACATACCGGGATTTTGACCCAAGATAAAGTGTTACGCATGCTCAAGCGCAGAAATCGCTCGCTGCGAATAGAGTATATCATGGGCAACAATGCCTCCAAACGCTCCACGAAAACAAAATCACGGACCGCGGACCCCCAGCGCACTTGGTTTGTCTCGTACCCGTGGGGATTTCTCTAGATCTGACAACAAAAATACGTACCTCACTTTTTGCGGGGTGTGATGTCAGATTTTATTCCCAGGGGACGTTAGGTGATACATTTAGATTGCGTATAGTATCGTGTGTTGTGTCCCAAAAAAGGAGGTAAAGTAAAAAAACGTGAGAGACTATAGCTATGGAAAAAATCTACTCAAATTTTCGTTTAGCTTAGAAAGTGACTTAGGGTTGACTGGTTGATTTAAAGTTTAGATTAAAATCAAGTGTTAATTAACTTGTTGGGATACGCTGAGATTGTGTCATGCCAGACACCGTTTGTATCAATTTATGTTGCTGAACCGTCCATAGGACCTACAGAGGCGTGGTATGAGACATTCTGACTACAATTTTTTAAAACAATAATAATTATCAGATACTAATTATGTTTTGTTGGTTAGGACTTGGGCTTTAAAAAACACAAACCTTGTTTTGGATTAGTTCTTTTTAATTTTGTTTCATATGTTGTTTCTATTGTTTGTGATTTCTACTAATGTCTTCATGAGCTTCATTTGCTCTAGCTCTCGTTATCCAATATCGCGTGTATCTCAAAATTAGATTGCAATTTATAGTCTTGTTTTTTTAAACCAAATAGTACTTTGAAACACACTGTAAGCAAAATTCTGCAGAGGAGATTAATGTTAAAATATTATGTTGTTGATATCAAAAGTGTATGTTGTTCAAGATTGTGGCCACGGAGCCTGAAGGATTTGATAAGTGTTCCTGCAGTAATGGGATGTGGTCATGCACTGATATCGGTATGTTCCAATTCAGTGATTGGAATTAGTTATTTTATAAGAGAAAAATGAAAACCTCAATTATTTAATATTGTCCAATGTCATGTCGTACTAATTCTAAATGGAGCTTATTTATCACTTTCTAAACAATTTCGCTACTGAAAGTTTTCACCTAAGATTTTTTTAAGTAACGAAAAGCGTTTAAGCATGCTTTAGTGTTGATACAATTATTTACATATATAATCAGGTAATCATCGTTGTCTTTTTTCTCTACCAACAGCCAAAAGACAAGCGTGGAACGGGTAAGTTGCTTCAAACACTAACAGTAACGCATTTAGTAATGTCTTTAAAGTATTAATATTAGGTATCTTTCATCCCTTTCACCGTTTACCATAGTGTAATTTGTGTTTATGTTCTTGATATTATATCTAAATATATCTATATATCTATATATATATATATATAGATATAATATGTGTGTGTGTGTGGGTGTGGGTGGGTGTGTGTGGGGGGTGTGTGTGTGGGGGGGGTGGGGTGCGGCCTGTGTGTATGTATGTTGTCTGTCTGTCTGTATGTGTGTGTGTGTGCATGTGCGCGAGTGTCTGTGCTGTGAATCGTAGGCCTTCTTCCACGATATAAGCGAGATAATCTTAAATTGGTTTTACACTTGATACTGACTAGTTAATATGTGGAATAAAACCAATTTGAAAAAAGAAGTATTAGTCGTCTTCTTATAAGTCGGGTTTTAATAAGAGCTTCGTTGAAACACACTGAACGAAATTTATTTTATGTTGTTTTTGTTTTTCTACAGAAAAGAGTACATGATGTTAAAATATTGTTTTCAAGAATGTGGCACGGAACCCGAAGTATTTGATAAAAAGATAGTATACTTTGAAACATACCTGTAAGTAAAATTCTGCAGAAGAGAGTTATGTTCATATTTATGGTTGTTGTATCAAAACTTGTAGGTTTTTCCAGTGGTCACCAGACTGAAGGCTTTGATAAGTGTACCTGAAATAATGGATTGGTCATTGCTATTTAGTACGGTATGTTCCAATTAAAAACTATTTAAATAATGATTAAAGGGGAAATCATTTAATTAAGTAATTACACTTTCCAAGTCGCACCTATGGGCAACCATTGATGGTGTTATGACTGCCAATATTGGTAAGAGTTGGTAAGAGTAAAAATATTGTTTATTGATATTTCAATCTTAGTTACAAATGCAATTTTAGCCATCTTTAACCGTCGCTATACGCCTGATCCTTTATGATGTCAGCGAACTAGCATTGCGAATATTAACTTAGTAAAATATGGTAAGACTTCTTCATATATTTGGAATAAGAAAAACTATTTTGATTGTTGTTGGTAGTTAAAAAGAATAACAAATACCCAAATCTCTTAGTCATCAAATTAGGCATTGAAGAAAAATACTGTTCATCTGATACAATTTATAAAATCGGTTGCAGTAAAAAAAAAAACATAGATTGACAGTTCATTTTACTTGTTTTTTTGGTTATATCAAAACATATTAGAGGAAACTAATGAAAACTCGAAATAGACTTACCATTGGGGCATGTCATGTCTGAACGAAGGAGCAGTCAATAAATTTATCATTTTCTAAATAATTTCCTCATCTGAAGCTTTGCACCTAAGACTTGAGAAAATTAATGTTTTATTTCAAAAGAGAACCAAGGGCTTTACATGATTTAATAGTGATTACAGTAATTATTTTACATATATATCAGGTAGTATAATCATTATTTGTATTTTTCTCGACAGCCGAAAAACAAGCGTGGAACGGGTATGTTGATTCAATAAAACAATAATAAAAAGTAATTTCATCAAAGTAAATATTATCAATACATGATAAAATCATTATTTGCATTAATTCATTTCCTGTTTATTAATGCTAGATTGTATTAAATATTATATTCATGTCATTTGACATGTTTCACAGATAGAGTACACACCAAAACTCGACTAATATATCACGTTATTTAATTGTTCTCATTGAGGTGTGTGTGTGTGTGGTGTGTGTGTGTGGTGTGTGTGTGTGTGTGTGGTGTGTGTGTGTGTGTTGTGTGTGTGGTGTGTGTGTGGCGTGCTGCGTATACGTGCGTGTCTATCAATTCTGAAATAAGGAAGTATTAATCGTCTTTTATAGTTTTGTTTTTCAAAATACTTAGCTTCATTGAAACACACAGAACAAAACAATCTGCAGAAAGAGATATGATGTTCAAATATAGTTATTGTTGTTTTTTCAAGGATGTGGCACGGAACCAGAAGGATTGATAAGTGTAACTGCAATAATGGCATGTGGTCATGCTATTTAGTATCGGTATGTTCCATTCAATCACTTTTAAATAATGATTTTCGAAAGGAAACTCATATAATTTAGGATTTATTTATTTCAAGCACACTGTTGTGAACTATCAATGGTATTATGAACTAGTATGGGGGGGGGTCGACGGGAGTTAGCTAATCAATATAAGAACAAAATCTAAGTTGCAAAACACAAAAAATCATCGCAGCACCTCTGGTCCTTAAGGTCTGTGTGCACAAAAGGTTAGTCCATATTTAAAGTTGTTCAAATTGGCAGTGATTCACATTTTCTTCATAAACTAACTAGCAAATTTCAAAGATTAGAATGAAAATTTCAAAATAAATACAAAATACATTCATGGTCAATGCAAGGAAAATGTCTTTTCTACTGTGACTCAATTACACTTAGACCAGGTCTAACTATAGGCCCGGTCTCTTTTGTGCATAAGGACCTTACGATCTCAGCAAACTAGCATATTAACTTAATAAAGGAACGTGAAAGATCCTCATATATAAGCCCCGCCTAAAAAATCCGAACGAATAAATACTGTATAAAAAGGTATGTAGGTAGGTGAGGTGAATATAATAATAAATGCCAGGAGCGTTGTTCGCGTAATGTGTTTGCTTATTGACCTGTGTCCGTAGGCATTGATAACGAAGCATGATGTGGAGTCTATGTGGAAGTTTGAGAGGTTTCCAGCTGCCTTGGCGCGTTCATTTGAAAGCAAGTTTGAGCACGGTGATGGCCATTTCAACATCGTTCAGATTTTTTAGGCGGGAGTATATTTCCAATAACCGTTCAGAAGTTGTCAGTTGTTTAAAAGAATTACTTATTTGGGGATCATAATCAAATTATTATAAGAGGCTAACGAAATCTCGAAACTGATTTATTATTGTCACATGTCATGTCTACATGTCTAGATGTCATAACTGTAAATAAAACATATGGCATGTCCTGATCGCTTAAAGCCAGTCTTGTTTCCAGAATTCCGAATTTTACTACAGGAAGTGGTCAATCTTTTTGCTGTCTTGAAGAAAGCTGCTATTTTTTCTCATATACTGTGAAATCTTTTTTTCATTCCGTAGAAGAGTTTGGATAGATGTACATGATTGTAGATGATATAAGGATATACATTTAGATGTGTCCTAAATTTATGGTTAGGTTTTGGGTGGGTAAGTTGGGTTGTAATTGTACACTTAGCAAAACCGTTTAAGGAAAAATACGGAATATTTCCATTTACGAAGTCAAAACAAAATACGGACATTTTTAACAATGTAGCGTGTCATATCGTGATCTATACTAATGGTAAATGAAGCATTCATTTATAATTTTCTAAAGAATCCTCCATCTGAAAGTTTTTGCACATTAGAATTGAGAATATTATTTTATTTCGAATAAGTGAGCAAGTGATTTTAAAATAACATTGATTGCAATTAATATTTGTTTTCTCTCGACAGCCAAAAAACAAGCGTGGAACGGGTATGTTGATTCAGTTGAATTTTACTAATCATAACACTTAATAATTTCGTTCAGTTAATATTATCAATATAAGTCATCTTTCATTGAAAGCTTTTCCCGTTCCATAATGTTAATTTTGTATTAAATATATGTCTATGCCATTTGGCATGTTTCACTAATAATGCAGATAATACCAAATTCAACGAAATCCAAATAATATTATGTTTTTAATTGCTCTCGTTGATATACATGTGCGTGTGTATTTGTGTGTGTGTGTGTGTGTGTGTGTGTGTGTGTGTGTGTATGTGTACGAGTGTGTGTGCGTGTGTATGTTTGTGCTTGTAAACAGGAAATACTCTACTATTACCGCGATATGGGTGCAATGAAGCTTAAATTGCCGTTATCTCGTGAAGCTGATTAGTTGAATTGTGGAAAAAATGGCTTATACATGTATAAAAAATATTTGTATTTGAATTGTACGTCTATCAATTCTGAAATAAAGAAGTATTAATCGTCTTTTATAGTTTTGTTTTTCAAAATACTTAGCTTCATTGAAACACACAGAACAAAACAAATCTGAGGAAAGAGATATGATGTTCAAATATTGTTGTTGTTTTTTTCAAGGATGTGGAACGGAACCTGAAGGGTTTGATAAGTGTACCTGCAATAACGGGATGTGGTCATGCTATTTAGTATCGGTATGTTCAATTCAATCACTTTTAAATAATGATTTTCGAAAGGAAACTCATTTAATTTTGTATTTATTTCTTTCAAGCAGCACCTGTTGTTAACTATCAACGGTATTATGATATTTGGTGCAAAAAAATTCAAATTCGCGTCGTTGTGGCGTTAATTATCATGGGTCCATAGGCGCCCCCCCCCCTTATGCACTAACGGAAGTGCCCATGACAAAAATTTAAAATTTTAATAGAGTTACTGTGATTCTGATTTTCATAATGCATACACCAAGTGACATAAACAAAGTAAATAATGAATCAAAAAATTCTTGGAAAGTATAGTAAGCCATTGGTGTCATAATATTTTATATACATCATAATAGCGGTTTACTGTAGGAACCTATGGTAAATTATACAAGTAAACCTAAAAAATATAAAATGGCATGAGTCTTTTTCGCACATTTTGACGCAAAATTAAAATCAATGTTTTGCCCCCAGTTTTCTTACTGAACAATTTTTTTCAGTTTTTATTTCTTTATTTGATGTCTTTGAATCCTTCTAACATGTGGTGGATTTCATCTAAAAATTCCTTTAGAAAAGTGGTTATATAATGAATGGGTCCCTAGAAGCCCCCCCCCCCTGCACTAACGGAAGTGCAAACCCCTTATGCAGGTAAGTGTTAAAGTTTATGGCATGGCCTGAACGCTTATAGTCAGTCTCGTTCCCAGAATCCCGAATGTTACTACTTATACACGAAACAAAGAACATATTTCAACGTACTAATTGTAAATGAAGCATTCATTTATAATTTTGGCTAAAGAATTCCTCCATCTTAAAGTTTTTGCACATTTTATTTATAAGTAAGCAAGCGATTTTACAGCAACATTGATTACAATTAATATTTGTTTTTTTCTCGACAGCCAAAAAACAAGCGTGGAACGGGTATGTTGATTCAGTTGAATTTTACTAATCATAACACTTAATAATTTCGTTCAAGTTAATATTATCAATAGAAGTCATCTTTCACTGAAACTTTTCCCGTTTACCATTAATGTTAATTTTCTATTAAATATATGTCTATGCCATTTGGCATGTTTCACTAACAATGCAGATAATACCAAATTCAACGAAATCCGAATATGTTTTTTAATTGTTCTCGTTGATATACATGTGCGTGTGGATTTGTTTGTGTGTGTGTGTGTGTACGAGTGTGTATGTGTATGTGTGGGCGTGTGTGTAGTTGTATGACAGTACTTCCCAGATCTTCAATAGTAATTTTTTTCTCGGTAATTTAACAATGAGTTTTAACAAAAGGCGATTCTTTTGATGTCCTAAAAATGTGTGCGTGTATGTATATGTCTGTGCGCGCGTGTGTATGCACGCGCGAGTCTCTGTACATGTGAGCAGGCCTTTTCACTTTTCCCTTTTGAAATAAAAACAAAATACCTAATCTTGTATAGTATTGTTAAAACACCTTTTTTAATCACATTGTGCGTAATACGAGCGTATTATGCAAAAGGAGTTCTATTGATTACTGGGGTGTCTTTTGATCATCACTAAGTGAAGAGCTTATTTCCAAACCGTGTTAAGTCCATCGGATATCAAAATTGAGATTTTTTACATAGACTTCTTGAACTCGTAAAAATACAACCTTTAGTCTTTACTTGAGGTTCGTTCCTTTGCCAAGATTTAAGTTTTCGGAGATTTTCGGCAATTTCCCAAAAAGTTGAATAAAACTGGCCCAAAATGGGTACAATAGGATTTGAATGTTTTTTTAATCAGGCTCAGTACACTTTTTCTTACATGTATACAAAATAAAAAATGACGGTGACCAGTGTGTATTAATTGAAAAGTAAGCAGAGATTGAAAGAATAGTCAATCTTCGGGAAATCCAAAAATTTGAGGAAAATGACCATTTTATTCAAAAAATTCAAACAGTTATAATTAGAAAAGGAAATGAGATTTCAGATTCATTTTTGCCAACCATTTTAGAGTGGGGTACTAAACTTAGAGCCATAGTGGTTACAAAGGGTGTTTCTAGAAAGTGGGTCCAGCCAGGGAACAACAATCAATGGGAATTGACTGTGGCTGTCTGCCGATTCCCGTAATCAAATTTTCACGTTCATTCATCACACTCCGTTTGGAGCTTCCGCGGTTGGGAATATTACTAGAGCTTCGACAGCTAAGGGACATAACAACGGCCCCATAATGCAGTGGGCACACAGCAACCAGCTATGCTATGCATAATTACTATGCTATGCATAATAAGCTATGCTATAGCAGCAGATAGCATATTTTATGCAAATAAGTTTGACGCAATCGTCCAATGGCAGTGCCTTGAGGTGTCACCAATTTGCTCAGTCACTGTCAGAGGCCTGGTCCACCATCCTCCACATGGTGCCTTGGGTGAAGTTGATGACTCCATAAGGGATTGGCTGTTAAATCACAACTTTGAGATCCTTCCTCGTTTGTGGATTGAAGAAGAACAAAATATGAAATTTCTTCAATTTGCTTTCAAATGATAGTGTTAAGACCTTGAAAAATATAAATATTTTACACACAAAAATATCTTACCATGAAACATATAGAGGCTAATCTTGGTGGTTCTTAAAATTTGGTTTCCTGAGTAAAGACTTTCCTGAGTAAAGTCTGAAATTTTCTGAGTCAAGACTGAAATTGTTGGTGTAATGCTGGAGCCTTCTGACCAGCATCTGAAATGGGAGCTTCCCATTCACTCTGAGTGGTGCAACATCAGATTTCATATGTTTAATGAAAGTCCAAAAATGTTTCATGCTACCGTAAGAATTCCACTGGCGTAACATTGTTTTAAACATAATTACAATAGGATCTACGAAAATCTCTCTGGACATTTTCTTCAATTCCTGAAACTTCACCTCGTCCTTTAATCTATCATATTTCCTGCTGGCTCTACAGGCTTTGTCGCTTCCTACGGGTTGTATAATGTCAAGTGCAGCATAAACGGCATCATGGTCACTGATACCAAGCATTACCTGAATACGATTTATCTGGTTAGGGGTATTTTGTAATGATGAGGTCATCTGGCCACTTGTTGGGTTTTGAGCAACTTGATGGAGGCCGTTGTCATCCAGAATTTCTCCAAAATAAGATGTAGATTTGGATAGGGTGTCTTTGTCTTAAGTGATCTAGTAGCCCAGTTCCAGCCAGGTAGATTGAAATCACCAGCAGCGAGGATTATATTATTTTGCTTAATGGAGATCTTTGTCAGGGCAAAATCAAGATCTTCAAGTGGCACAACATCATTAATCTTGGCGCGATAACAACCATCAACAAGTAGAATCTTACATCCAGTAATCTGTATTTTAACCCACACATTTTCTTCTTTTAAGAATTGACCCCCAATGAAACTTCTTTGTTAGTATGAACATCTCAGCTAAGAAAGAGTTGATCTTGTAACCGTGTTTGTTGCTTGTTTATTTTTTAGGTTGTGGCGAAGAACCTAAAGGATTTGATACGTGTAGCTGTAATAATGGTGGATGGACATGCTCCGTGTACTCGGTATGTTCTAAATCAGTGTTTGAAAAACAGCCAATGATAGTCTAGCCCGGGATAAATGTAACTGGCTCTTTAAAAAAACAGTATGGAAACTAATACAGGGGTCTATTAAAATGCTTCAATTTGAAGTGGATAATGGCCTTTATTGTTTGCAATGGAATCACGATTAAATTAAGGTATAGGTTGGGCTATCTGAAAGTGCAACGTTAGGTTACCATATTACACCCATATACCATCAATGGATTAAGCACCCCCTGATAAAGCACGTGATACAGAGTATAAATGTAATTTTGCCAAAATATATTTTCAAATTCATCTTAATTGAATATTAAATATATTCATCATAACATTAATATAATGCACATGATAGACAGTAGTAGCGAAGAATATAATGTAATTTTGACTTTTTAACCATCTTAACTGATCTCAGCAAAACACGTTAGCAAAACAGAATCTCACGAGACAAATTAGAAAAATGTCGCTTCATGCTATTTGCAATATCCCAACACTATTTTAACGCAGTTAAAGGCTGACTCAGAGATTTCCCGATGATGGCGCCTTCAATTTTCTAACATCATGATTTTTGCATAGTCCTTGTCCATATACTAATCCCTGTGTGAAATAGCTAAGCTCATATCGACGTCTTCCATATAGAAAATCACAACTTTGTTTTAAAATTCCGGTTTATGTATAGTACTGTTATACTATACATAAGTGTTTACTGTATCACAATGAAAAATTTTGAATTTAGCATTTTATGCGACTATTTTTAGTTCTAGTCGACTTTTTTTTATCAATAAACAAAAAAGTTATATTTTGAAATCTCTGAGTCAGCCTTTAAACAAATTATAAGTACACAGGTTTTTTCGCATTAAATTACGCTTTGGTCCAAAAGAGCGTTCATCTGTAAGTAATACACATTTAGATGCCAATAAAACATTGTGTACATAGACTGAACACAACGTGCGTACTTACATTTTTATCACGATTTTACTTAATTAAGTTGAGAATCCGCAAAATATCTATTATACCAGATGTCGGAATTAACAAGATTGTGTTATTTTTGTGACGGGTGTGTTGTTAGAGATTGTTTCTATAATGCGACCGGTTAGGGTATTTTTAGAACAGGCACTGTCATTAAAAAATATTTACTGCGTATGATTTTAAAAGGTGTCATAATTTTTAAGAATAAGATGCCAGTGAAATTCAGTAAATAATATTTAGACCTACCATATAGTTTTGATAATGGTTTTGATATTAATGCAAAGGTTTCATTGGCGCCTTTCTTGTTTTTGGATAATTCACAGAGAGTTGTAGGCTATATCAAAATGTAACACCGTTAAGGCATCGAATACATTTGCCTAGATCGATTCCTCCCTATAAAAATGTCATATAATATTGTATACACTGAACTTAGCTTATCCATATTTTTTTTTTTTCTGACAGCCGAAGGTGCGTTGATTGCGGTAAGTTGATTCAATAAACTTTGACTTCAATGACCAAACTCTTAAATTAAAGCAATGCCATAACGGGGGACCAACGCTTTTTTATTTTAATTAAAATCTAGTAGATTAAATTCAAATTTATTGATTTAAGGAATTTTAATTGAAAAAAATATCATTGGTCCCTAGCCGACATCCATTTGAATTTATTTTAAAACTTGAAAATATTAGTAGTATTTACTCTTAAGAAAAAAAAACATGCCAGGAATCTGATTATAATTTTTTAAACATTTTTCTTGGAATATTTTTTATGTTTGCAGTTTGTAATGTCATCCTTGAATATATGTACATATGTATATTTATCGGTTGGTAGATTTTTTTTACATTTTTCCTTCCATTTTTGTTAGTATGTTCAGGGCCCGTAACCAAGGAGTTCTTAGGGGAGGGTGAAGTTTTCCAAAAGGGGACTTCTTAAAAAAATGCAAAGGGGAAGGGTGCTAATTTAGCAAATGCGGCATTTTACCAAATGTAACCTTTTTTCGACAAAAGCATAAAACCCTATATACCCTAATATATTTGGTTCGTTTTCCGCTCGCAAAATCAACTCTTTTTATAGGTGTTAGGGGGCTTTTTAGCATTTGGGGGCGTCCCCCACTGCCCTCCCCTGGTTACAGCCTGAGTATGTTTTCCAAATGTCAATAATGCAAATTTGTTAAAAAGTCATCTTTGTTGCAACTGTATTGATGCGTGTGGGGTTTTTTCATAAATTCACCCGTCTAATAGTCCTTTTTGGTACTAGTACGGAGACGCGCGTGTTCACTCCGCGGTATTCAAAGAAAAGAGCCTCTCCATGTTACTGCAGGAACTTGGCTATTCACTGTAATAGTGTATAATTTTGTACTTTTGTATGTTTTTTAAGTATAAAGGCTTACCCTATTGATTGATTGAATGACTAATTGATTGATTAATTGGATTTGCTTTCAGATGGATTCAACCCCTACCGACCATTGACCGTAGGTCACCATTTCAAACAAAATGCGTCATTTTAAAAGGGAATTTATCATTTGAACAATAGTACAGTAGTTTGCGTTTACTTTTGTTTTATTTTCTTTATTTTGTAATTGTACACTAAACCATAGTGCTTAGTTTTGTATTTTAACTTTAAAGGGTAAAGCAACTCCTTATTACCTTTTGAAGTTTGGATTACAAAACACTAAGAAATTTCGATTAAGTTTAAAAAGTATTTCTTTCATAGCTCATTGTCAATCAGTTAGTAATATTCCAATTTTGAATGCCACAAATAATAGCAAGAATCTCCAAGTAACATTTTCTTGCTGATAATACTGTTAGAGTCATAAATACTTATCATTGTCATTCAAATAAAAACAGAAATGAGCACACTACATCACAAACTTTCATTTGACAACATGGATGTAATATAGAGACAAAAGGATTTCAGTCTGCACTTAAGATTTACCAGTATAAGACACTTACATGATGTAATATAGTTGCTTTTGGCTGAAACTTGCAAAACGTATTTAATTAAAGATGATCATTTATTGTTTGTAATTTACAATACGTAAATCAGCATGGCTTTCAAACCACAGAATGAAATGAACTCACACGGACATACCAACCTCCTGATGATTCATTGTGTTTTACATTTGATAACGTAAATTAAAACTGCAGCAAAGTTATATGATACCAAGGAAAACAGCATATAAGGTCATTAAAGCACTACAATTTTTTTCTATAACCAACAGCCAGAGACACGATGTTAATCGGAATAAGCCTTCTGTTGTCATGTTAGTCACAATGGTAATCGGAATAAGCCTTCTGTTGTCATGTTAGACACAATGTTAATCGGAATAAGCCTTCTGTTGTCATGTAGACACAATGTTAATCGGAATAAGCCTTCTGTTGTCATGTTAGACACAATGTTAATCGGAATAAGCCTTCTGTTGTCATGTTAGGCACAATATTAATCGGAATAAACCTGTTGTCATGTTAGTCACAATGTTGATCGGAATAAGCCTTCTGTTGTCATGTTAGTCACAATGTTAATCGGAATAAGCCTTCTGTTGTCGTGTTAGTCACAATGTTAATCGGAATAAGCCTTCAATTGTCATATTAGTCATAACAGATTACACATATCGAGCAACCCTCTACCCAATCCAGGCGCACATCTTCTGACAAGAAAGTCATAACATTTCTCGTTAAGTTCTAATTCTGATTACACAAAATCAGTAAGGCTGTTTGATTGCCTAATTTTCATATAGGTGTTAATATGTAGGTGATTTTGTAATACTTATAATAATTGCTGTTGTGTTATTTGTTGTTGTGTTTGTTAGGGTTATGGCGCCCTTTTATTTGGTGAACCTACTCATACGAATAAGACATCGACAAAGAGTTAGTTTCATAGTTGCTTATTTGTAATAGTAAACTCATTACGAATTGAATACGATAATGTAGATAATGAGTCAAGAAGTAGATGTGCAATAAAATAGCTTTAAGTTCTGAGCAATAACTGTGTGAAGTTTCTTTATTATCCAATGAATAGGCTAACATTAAAGCGCCAAATGTGTCTATTACACGAATATCATAGATTCGTACTCATTCATTGTAAAACCACAAATGTCACAAACTGGTCAAACAGGGTGCATGACGTGAGAATCAATTCCACCGTGTGTTTTCTTGTGTTCAACGCCATTTTCGCCGTCTACTGAATAAAATGACTCCGGAGTCATTTTATTATAAAATCGTTCTGTTTACCCATAAGGGGTCTGATTTAGGCTTAATCGTTTTAGATGAGGGCTAATGCATATAAAAGCTTTACAACTATGCAAAAATATCAATTTTGAAAAATCTTTCAAATGTGCCAATGCCTCTTTAAGTAAGGGAAGTGTTCATTGGAAATCGACACTTCAATATTACAAGGTTGGTCTTTTAGAGATATAGGTCTATAATTTCAAGTAAACAAACCTAACAAGCAAGTAAAGGTAAGGGGTGTCTTCAAAACTCCACTGCCTGTTGACCGTGGTTCATTGCTGTTGAACCAAGAAGGATTAAAATCAGAAGATGATTTGACTAAACGGTGCTCCCGGAGCCTTTCTTTTATAGGGGGCGCTACAGCGGCTCGGCTGGACTTAAAGGCACTATCTGGGGGGGGGGCTGCGTGACTCATTATGTCTAGACTTAGTCACATGGCACAAAACACGTGACATTTGAAGTACAATGATATTTTGCACTGTATGTCGGGAACCCATAACAATGTAATGTATGGTTGCCAGTTCCTGAGTTTAAAGTCTCTTTTATAAATATATTGACCCGAATCAGTGGTAGCATAACATGTCAATACTTTACTTACAAAGAGTTATCTACTATTGAAAAGAAATGCAACCTGGCTTTCCCATATATTGACATAAATTGAAAGAGGACAAAAGAGTTGGATGCTATTATGTTAACTAGTGGGGAGCCCGCGCTTCGTGTGGGCTTCTGCTAGCTGAGTAAACGGGAGCGATCACTGAAACAGGACCGGTCACTGAAACAGAAGCGATCACTGACACACAATGTTGGCTACATCATGCACCACCGCAAAAACAACAACCAGGCTATTTAAATGATTAACGACAATTTTGGCATATTGATATTGGTCACATGTTCTAGCTAGACTCCGGGGTCATGTTTGGCTATGTGTATTGCCTGCCAATGAGGACGACTATTTGATCGGTACTTCTTTGAAAATTATTTGCCTCAGTAACCTTATGAAGTACCTCACGGAGAATTTCTGACCAAATTCACTGATACAAAAAACATTTTGTTGTTTTGTTCCAAAAAAAATCCTATTGATTTCGTGTACAAAACATTTAACTTATGGAGGCTCCCCTTTTGCCCCGACCATCTGAATAAATTTTAAAATTTTGTGGAGGTTATTATTTTGTTTGGACAGGTGTCCACATTAAGATATAACGACCAGAAATTGATTGACATGAGGGCATCAGATGCACCATATTGCTGGTAATAACTAATATAACGGGGGGGGGGGTTTGGCACTCCCAGCCTTGGAGGTGACGGGTATGTAAGGCTGTGAAGACCCCAATTTTCCAGAATTTTTGTAAAAAATGGTTAAAGTTGCAGGCAAATTTCGCATTTTTGCATTGCGATGATCAAACTCGTGAGGGATTATGGGTAGTCTGGCAAGTCGAAATTAATCAACGGCAGCATTTTTGTTAGTCTCAGCTAGGAGTCACGCAGGCGGCGGTAGGCACTATCAGTGATTTGCTCAATCAGAAAATCGCAAAAATCATCAAAAATCAGATTTTTGCATGTCTGTAACAAGTATAGCTATCCTAACATACCCTACAAGTGATAAATGTGAAAGCAACCTAATAAGGGCAGAATCGGATATTTCAGTCATTACTCTCCGTACGGACACTTGCTACAACACATAACTGAATGAAGGTTCATATCTTTGAATGCTGCTGTTTTCTTCCTTTTATGTAAATTTTCAGTTGCAAAAACTAACTTATGGGAATTCTACTGACTTATCCTTCACTTTTAAGTTATTCCTGCAGATTTCAAATATTTGGACATTTTTGTGTGACTCGCTGATAGTGGCTTTAAAGGATGCACTCCGCAATCCGTGGGATAACAACGCTTAAGGCGATAATCTTGTTGACTATTCTTAGAACGTAAACTTGAACTTGAAAGCTGTGAACTTCTGCATTGCTATAACATGGGAAATACGGTGAATGGAAATACGGTGAATTAACTTATATTTACAAACACATATCGTAGGGAACTACACTATTTCCAGGGGATTTCTGATGAGGGAACCCGAATGTGTAGACTGCAAGGGCTGTAGCAAAAATCTATCTTTTAATCCATATAGAGGGGACTAAATTCATCGAAAGAACGTAGAAAGAACGCAATTGTGATACTAAAAACATCAAATTTGACCTTGAAATACCGTAAATGGGCGCTTTTGAAAAAAGTAAGTATTTAACATCGCAAAACAATTAGTCCATCACCCCTTAAGCTATGTTCATTTAAGTTCGCTATAAATCCCTAACGTCCTTTTCGGAAAATGACTACCAACCTGACGATCACCGCAAAAAGGAAGGTAGCGTTATTTTTCTTGTTAGATTTAACCAAATTTAACCGGATATCAACCTCTGGTAGTTTTGAAGCCAGACCTGATTTAACCGGATATCAACCGCTGGTTGTTTTGAAGCCAGACTTATTTTAACCGGATATCAACCGCTGTTTATTTTGAAGCCAGACCTAATTTAACCAAATATCACCGCTGGTTGTTTTGAAGCCAGACCTAATTTAACCAAATATCACCGCTGGTTGTTTTGAAGCCAGACCTAATTTAACGGGATATCAACCGCTGGTTGATTTGAAGCCAGACCTAATTTAACCGGATATCAACCGCTGGTAGTTTTGAAACCAGACCTAATTTAACCGGATATCAACCGCTAGTTGTTTTGAAGGCAGACCTAATTTAACCGAATATCAACCGCTGGTTGTTTTAAAACCAGGCCTAATTTAACAAGCAATCTACCGCTGGTTGTTTTGAAGCCAGACTTAATTTAACCGGATATCATACTATAAGATATCAACTCAAGGTTTTCAAAATTGATATTTTGCATGGTTGTAAAACTTTTATATAAATTAGCCATCACCTGAAATGATTAAGACCAAATCAGCGCCCTTATTGGTAAACAGAACGATATTATAATAAAAATGACTCCGACGACATTTATTCATCAGACGACGGAAATGGCGTTTAACACAGGAAAACACACGCCAGAGTTGATTCCCAATGCATGCACCCTGTTTGACCGGCCTGTGACCTTTGTGGTTTAATATCAATGAGTACGGGTCTATGATATTCATGAAAATAGATACATTTGTTGGCAAACCTACTCCAAATCTTTATGGGACATTCCATTCCAATAAACAGGGCCAGAAAAAGAAATACACTACCAGTGACATCATTAGTGAAACTATTGATTTTCAGTCAGTGTCATGAATAGATTCACACCAGTCACCTGGAATTTCTATTACTCTCTGAAAAATCAATAGTACCACAAATGATGTCATCGCCAACCCAAATATTGAATGCCTTCTGGTCCCTCCTTGTAGATTTGACGCAAACCACGTCAATTCTATTTGCATTTCCTGGGACCTTTAAAGTTAGCATGGTTAGCCTACAAATTGCCTATATTTCATTAGCCTCTTATTAATGTCCCTATCTGTTTTGGAGTATGTTATTTTTATGTGTAAATATATCTCTATTCTGCCAATGGCCTGGATTATCATCTGCGAGCTAATTGAAGAAATTTGATATTTTATGAAAATGTACCAGTGCTGCTTTAAGTTCAACGTCAGCCTTGCGGTAACTGATGCAGCTGTCTACCGCCCATATTGTTCAAGTATATTCTCCAGAGTTGCTGATTGCTGATATGAGTATTGTAGTGTGGGGCGTATAATCAGATATTTGCAAAATAGATAAGTACATGTAACATAAGCCAATAGGACGTTGATCAACGCCAGACCGACTCTATGTAACAAAGTAACAATACCATTCTAGAGAAATGCGAGTGGCCCTGTCAATGGTGGATTCGTTTCAAACGACATAATGATGATGGCTGTGAGACACTTCGTATCTCACAATATTACTATAATCTATTTTCCTGGTATACTCCCCCTAGAGTTCTCCGTATATCCAGCTTTGTTTATTGTAGATTCTTGCAAAAGTAACATCTTATATGCTAGCTGGGATGGGCGAGGGTGATCGGATAAAAAGCATTTATTTGACATGTCGCTATCTAATGCAAGAGTCGAAAGGCTGTTCTCTGACAGTATGTTTATTTTTCAAAAGACAAATTTAAACAAATGCTTGTATCACACATCAGCTATCTCATCCTGCTTGTTTTTGTTTTTTTTTTTCCAGTTCCCGATATAAGTCGCGGATGGAATAATTAAGCTTTAAATTAATGACTGTGACTTCGGCAATATGAATTAAAAAGTAGAGGAACATGTACTCTTCACACGTGACTAGGCTCCATTGCTTCGATTCCAATTGAACTAGTTGAACGCTCTATCACGTGTTGGAAGTTCCCACTTCAGGCGAAATCTTACTATATATACCATTGCTTCCTCCTGAGTTCTCGGTATACCAGCTTTGTTGAATACACGACTTACAGATCTACCTACAGGGCGTCAGATCTGGAGAGCTAATGGCGGCCATCCAGCAAATTCTGCCTGGTATGTTGAGCGTGTGCCCAAAACTAGCCCACTGCCGAAAAAATGTGGATTGGCCCGTCAGAAAGGGGCATCCGGTCAATATATTTTGCTCCAATAAATCGCACACAGCAGCATATTGCTGAGTGAGGTGCTGAAATCCGGTCGCCTCCGTTTAGCGGGGACAAAACCGGATTTAAAACTAAAACCTAACTAACTAACTAAACTATCAGTAAACAGTTGTCATCAGAAGACAGCGATCTTCTGAAGAGTGAGGGTCTCGCAAGAAAAATATGAGCCACATACAAGAACACACTTATGCAATCAATCACATGCCTACTAACATTATAGAATATAATATCTAGAATATATTCTGTAATTTGCACTAAAATTCGAAAGCTAGCTTCTGTATTTTTGTTGCAATTAATTTACTGCAATTCCACAAAAGGAATATGATGTCACTGCTAACTTCTAGGGCAAAATGACATCACAATATCATATCGATCTTGCAGCAGGAGTGGACCAGAGGATGATTGGAAATCACTGAACCAGTATTAAAATGCATTATTAAATATATGATCCTACCAAGTTTATTTGTTGTGAAAATTACTAAGCATTCAAAATATTTAGAACGAGGTTAGTTAAATTATTGATGAAATTCGATTTTGTGAAAATCTCAAACTTTAATGATTGTTTAGGGATGTGGATCTGATGGCATAAAACATGTTTGCATATGACCTCATATACCTTTTGTTGATACCCCCACTTTAACCCTAAAGCCCGGGAGCGGAAACCATCCCCTCGCATTTTTTGTTCTAATCTCACCTATTTGTTATTTTTTCACGCGGAAACACATGACTTTTTTCTTGAAGCCTAGTAGGCTCGATTTAAGGACCATTTTCGGACCACCACAACGGTTATGACGCGGGCAGTACGTAATCGCGCACTATGTGGGCGAAGGAAAATCTAATTCACTAGAGCAGAAAGCCAGTTTTGTGCTAAGGATACAGTTACGCTAGGTTTATCTTATTTATTTGATTTATTGTAGTAAGAGCATGTGCGCATACTTTGACACACTCATGCCCAAAAAATCCAACTTGAGTGATTTGCGATTTGTAGATTTTCGCATTTTTGGATGTCGTCATGTTTGACGTCACTCTTGTGACTGTCATACAGGTATGTTTGTAATTGTTGGTTATAATGGACTCGGGAGAGTCATAGAGCGAATCTATTGTTGCCACACATATGATAGGTCATCAATCCGTTTCCGAGCAGATACTCCGCCCCCCCCCCCCCCCCCCCCCCACGGGTGAGATGGGTTCAAAAATCCGGCCTCTCTTAGGGTTAAGTCTTGTAATACTTATAAGAGGGATTTGTAAGAAGTCATTGTAGTGTAGGAAGTAACTTTCTAAACGTTTTTTCAAATGTTTTTACTGTTTTTACACAATATAAACAATCAATTATTGTTTTCAAACTCGGGGAAGTTATTTCAGTAAGGATAAAAAAAATAAAAAATTGTCATTTTTTTCATTGCCATTAGTCCCTTTAAAGGATAAGCCGCAATGTGATATTTAGGCTTCTGTATTAAGGTTTGGGTGACGGGCTCTGTGTCTAAGAATAATTATTTAAGAGAAAACACAGAACACATTAACATTTTTTCCAGTTATAATCGAGGAACATGTTACACGAGGATCGACACTTGCCTTGGAGAAGCGAATTAATTCCAGTGAAAACTATGATGAACGTCCACGTTTGGCACATATGGCGTTTTGTAGGACGCCCACTTCGCAATACTACTGAAAAAAAAATCCCCGCCACAACAGATTAAGTTAGTCTTACCAAAATTATGCTTTCTACGTTCTTGATGAAATAGGGACATTCCTGTTTCGTGGAAGAGGTTGGGGATTCTCGACCAATAAGTCTTTCATTTATCCCCTGAAGTGTTGCTGATGCAAAATGGATCATGCCATCCCAAAGATGTTAAATGGGTGGATTGGTATTATGGTGACCGGGTGGCCATGAGAGACAAACGAACCATAAGGAGTTGGCATAGCGTCTCTTCCTGTCACCGATGAGGTTTCGAGTTCGATTTCCGATAGAGGCTTGTTTCCCGGCGGCGTTATTCGAAGTTGGTTCCGTCATATCCGTTCCGCAGGTTTTCTGAGGGTATTCCCGTTTCTTTGGCAATCTAAATCGAGTTATTGGCATAAATCTGGTCTGGTATTCTGGTCTCTCTGTGTACTGAACGTCTAGCTGGCCATACAGCGACATGAGCACGTTTACCGTGGATAGGTCGCCTGTAAACCATGTTTTAAACATACTCAAATTATTATTACTAAAAGTTTTCCTTTATCGATGAGAAATACGGGTTTTTTTTTTAAACTTCACTAAGTGTAACGTTTCGCAGATTAATGTACCAAATATCGTTATGAGACATGTCTGCCCTTCCGTGTAATACCACCTTACAACATCACCGATCCTCCACCTATGCATGTTCCTCAATGCACATGTCAAGGACCAAGGCAACCTCGGACCTGACCTCTTATCATTGAAGTCCAAGCAAACGACTTTCATTAGTGAACAGGGGTTAATCCCGGTGTAAGAAGTAATTAAGAGTCCGGCGTATTCACTGTCCGGCTACAACGGTAAGGAATACGGCACTCAATCGTTGGACGCTCTTCACGCAACCATTAGTTTCACGCTTTATATTCCGTTATCGTCCTATGGACCCGGACTAGGGCTCCTACCGGCTAGAGTTACTTTCACACCGGTGTCATATACTTACAAGTGGTCCGATGTGACTTGCGTGTCCTACCCCTACCACCAATCTGTTCTATTGTGTTCTCCATTGAGTGTCTGTACGCATCATTGTTTTCCAGCACTGTACTCAATGCCCCGTAACAAGGTCACGGTTTATTCCGTACAGTTTGCTATGGTAGCTAGGACACTCTTCTTATGGGGGACACTCAATGTCTTACAAACCCGGCATTGTTACATACAATACACCATGTGACCGTTTAGCATGTGTTGAGACTCATTAAGAATCCTGATGAGTGGTTTGTTGAGTTTCAGCTAGACCCCTCATCAGACGACAATTACCTGTTTATAATGATTTCAGTGATTTAATTGCATTTTACATAATTGTCCTGTATCTTTTAGCATTAGGAAATCTATCCTGATTAGCAATAACAGTGAGGACACGATCTTCTCTTTCTGATTTTAACCCGCGTTCACACTCCTTGGATCTGAAGAAACGGTGTCCATCGCATTCCTAGTGTCTTTCTATCTGCATCCTGTTCCTTCTACGTTTACTTTCATGCAGTAATAGTCCTACTTTACCAAATTTCTAAATCCTGCCTTTTTTTAAAACTCTGAACACTGGGGCATGGATTACCCATTGCCAACAAGGGTCCCTTGGTTTTGTGGGGCCGAGTACTGAAGAAAAAACAATCTCTTACTCGACGACCTGATTTTGATCCATGAATTATCCATTATGATGGCCTTTTCATTTCATTTCACTTCATATTTATTCATGTCATAAATCATTTACGCACATTACATTGCCCCTAAAAACATATAAAATACTATGTAATAAAAATTAGCAGAAAGCATGTTGAGACCAAGGATAGCCCCAAAAGCCACAAGAGCGTCCATTAGGCAGATGCTTGAAGGAGATTACATACACGCTGAGTTTTAACATAAAGGCGATGGGTGCGGCCAGATTACCAACAACGTTATAAAGCAGGTGTGTGTGATGGAATGTTCGAATTTTAGAAGCGGAACGTTATAGTGTGGTCTCACAAAATGTCCAACCTACACTGAAATAAAGGTGTCACTTTTGGGTCTTTCAGATGAGCATGTAATGGTGTCAATTTGCCACGGTTAGGTGTCCCGAATGAACACCTTTAGACACCTTCAGGTTCGATGACACCTTTAGGTGTCAGATGACACTAGGTGACACATTTAGGGTATCAGAATGACACCTTTAGTTCGGCTTAGGGTGTCAAGCCAGAAATTACACCTTTGGAAACCTTTAGGGTGTCAAGCCAGAATGACACCATTCCTGACATCAAAAGGTGTTTAGTTCTAACACTCCAAGGGTGTCACTGACAACTAATGTGTCTCTGACACCCTGAAAAATTTGTCCGGGGTCATCTAAAGGTGTCAGGTGTCATTCTCACACCGTCAGAATTGACGACTTTACATGCTCATCTGGAGACCCCCAATGGGACACCTTAAGTGTCTTTTAGTTTATAGTGGTTGAATAATCGGAACAAATTGTCATCCAAAAATGCTATTCAATATTTGAATGAACAATTGGCATCGTTCACAGAGCCATTCATGTTATAGTACACTCA
>JAMKCH010005734.1:0-36788 GCA_023653785.1 Ophioderma brevispina
TGATCACGGTGTGATTGGTAGATGCGGGTAGGAGCTGGTAGGATCGATGACACAGATGCACGGATCATAGGTAGCAAATCGTGAATTGATAGCGTAGATAGTTCGTTTAAGTTCATTCCATTTATGCGGGCCCCTTGCAAACTTTGAACAGTTGACAGTTTAGAGGAGGAGCTGGGACCCAGGTCAAACATCATCGTTTACCCATCACTACAGAAAAGGTTTGGCACCTTTGGTAATTAGTATGGACCCTCTACATCAATGCTATGTAGGTAGTACTCTCAAATTGTGGTAACATTTTTTCAATAGGGCCAATTTAAGTTTAACACAGGGGTCAAATTTTTAAAATGCTCCAATCATGTTGAAATGTATGCCATATTGTCCGTCTATTCATAAGGATTCCAAAAATGTATAGATTGTACCACCTATGACCATTGCTTTGGGAGTTATAGGGTAAAAATGGCTAAAATGGTGAAAAAGGTCAATTTCTATTTGTACAGGGGTCAAAATCAGAAAGAAGTTTTTCATCTAGCTTAATGTGTCAAAATAAGGAATAGTTTGTACCATCTGCAATGCATAGTTACCATGTTATGGGACAAAATAGGTAATAGGGCACCATAATCCAATTGGTGTTAACCTTCTTTGACCCTTATCTCCGTAAATAAGCATTTAACATAATAAAAACTATACCTTTTAGGAGTCCTCTTACCTCAGGCAATAATTTGCAAGTATTTAAACTATAATCAGATTAACTTTTAATGTTGACCCCTGTACAAATTGAGATTGACCTTTTTTACCATTTTTGTCATTTTTACCCTATAACTCCAAAACCAATGGTCGTAGGTGGTACAAGCTATACATTTTTGGAATCCTTATGATTAGACGGACAATATGGCATATATTTCAACATGATTGGATCATGAAATTTAAACTACTTAGTAGTTATTTAAACTACTAAGTAGTTTAAATTTCAAAACAAATATAATCGTATATGTTAAATATACAGTTCTGATGCTATCCGCTAGGAAAGCGAAGGACGCCTTTCGAACCTAACACCTATAGATGATATCTATCGCTCTTCTACCGACCTAGCTTGATAGCTCAGTCGGTTAGAGCGTCGTGCATATAATACGAAGGTCGCCGGTTCGAATCCGGCCAAGCGCACATGGGTTTTTTTTTCAACACTATCGTGCGCTGGCCATCTCCAGGGAAAGTTTAATAATATATACATGATTGGATCATTTTAAAAAATTTCACCCCTGTGTAAACTTAAATTGGCCCCTATTGAAAAAGTGATATCACAATTTGAGAGTACTACCTACCTAGCATTGATGTAGAGGGTCCATACTAACTACCAAAGGTGTTAAACCTTTTCTGTAGTGGGGGGTAAACGAACTCCTTAAATAAGGCCCTATGATAGTCTGCTCCTGCTCTAGTTGAAGAGTATCATTGTCAGCAACCGTTGTTGCAGCTGCTATAGCGACATTTCTGGGTGGCGAAGGTGAGAATCTAGCATCACTGCAATCTTGGCAGAGGTTGAGATCTGCTTTACTCCAAGTTGTGTGCTTCTTGGATTTGCAGTTCTTACAGCGACTCTTGGTTGTTTTGGTAGGCATATTGTGACTGTGTTATAGGTTAAATTCACCCAAACATATTAAAAGCTATATTAATTAGATTCATTATTAAACAAACAAACAAAATAAGCAAAATAGGAATCACATATCGTGACTCTTCTTCCTGAAAGCCAGCATTTCCAGTGTATAAGCAATCCTTTAGGTACGATGAACGGGGGTTAGGTCACGATACGTTAAGCTATCGTTGCAATTCTTGCCGACGATAAGCGTTTATCGTGACATACGAGGATTTGTAATGGTCATATTTGAGCAGGCAGTTTTTTCTTTTTAATCAATTTCTTTTTTCCCCTGAAATTTAGAGTTCAATCCAGAAAATTGCACTCTATCTCATTGTTATTGTAACTTACGTGTTTGATAAGATACAAATGAGTTGAAAGCATGCTTTAGGTTACGATGAACGGGGGTTAGGTCACGATACGTTAAGCTATCGTTGCAATTCTTGCCGACGATAAGCGTTTATCGTGACATACGAGGATTTGTAATGGTCATATTTGAGCAGGCCAGTTTTTTCTTTTATTCAATTCTTTTTTCCCCTGAAATTTAGAGTTCAATCCAGAAAATTGCCACTCTATTTCATTGTTATTGTAACTTACGTGTTTGATAAGATACAAATGAGTTGAATCTGACCTCACTTGTTCACAATTTTTAATAGGTACGGGTGGATTTTCACAAAAGAAAAAAGAAATATGCATAGTGTAATGCTTGACTTCGTGCCCAAGCTAGTGTTTAGAATGGGATGGCTTGATTTTCATTGCAGGTATTAACTAAAAATAACGTGGCTTTTGTGTTAAAAATTCAATTTGTCTTCTGGTATGCCATTAACACTTAAATGCTCAAGGAGTTTTCACTTCCATGAAAAGGGGGGAGGGTCCATGGGACCTCACACTTTCCCGAGGGAATTTTTGCACAAAATTTATACCACATGTGAAGGATCATAAGACAACCCCAATTCAGCAATAAAAATTGAAATTTGTTATTTGTGCTGCAAATTAGGGGCAAAACATTGTTTTCAAAACACGCGAAAATTGGGCAAAAAGACGGAAAATTCAAATGAGCCTTACGCTTGCATCAAACTTTTTGTTGATATCTACTCTTGAAGACCCAAATTACATATATTTAACACAAAACCTATAGTATTAGGGAATCCTGTATTTTTACGGGTGTTGTAAAATACACGTCATTTTCCCATAGTAACGTCCGCGATGAAATTGTTTGTTTTCAGCACATAAAGGGTTAATTATTTTAAAAGTTTTAAATCCTGTTCCTTAATTGCCATCAAACTAAAAATAGCTAGAGGTTTGTTAAGGGCCAAAATATGTTGTATCCAGTAGGTAATCCCAAAACCAAAATGCGTTGCAATAATTACTTTTGTCTTTTGGAGTTTAAGATATGCTCTCCATATTAGAGTGTGAATTAGGTGCTATTACCTTTACGAATAACAACCATGTGGCTGAAAAACCAAAATAGATGATTTTGTTTTGAATTCACATATACAATCTTGGGAAATAAAATAGTTGGAACACTCACTGCCCAGTATTGCTCACCCATATCATGCCGATTGCATTGACAAGGAAGAAAGAAATCAAACAAAAGAAAGACACAGTCGAGCCCCTAGGCCCCTCCACTGCGCAAAGAAACGCAAGTCATATTGGATCATAAAGGGACTACGTCACCAACGACAACAGGGCGGCAATAACCAGTGGCAGGAACAAAAAGAAAGAACTTAATTAAAAATACCATACGGTTGGAGCGTAAAGAAACTAGGTTACCTACAACAACAGGGTGATAAAGGGTGCCACGGTGGCACGCCCACCGACAAACTGACAATAAAGTTCGTAATAAGCGTTTGTGTATACGGTCTGTCCAATTAAATTAGATGTCGGATTTTTATTAATTATTTCCAAAAATAGACGTTTTCGAAAAAAAAGTCATGAAAGAAAAGTTGTTATTCAGCGTTGGACTCAACAAGATCATTTTGTTTCAACTTGAAAACAGATTTCTTATTTGGATTTATATTCAATGTACACTGATTTTTATTGGGTTTTATTGGCAAACGAAAACAAACAGGGTCCAGGTGAATACCAACTTTTGACTCTAAAACTTTGATGGCAAACGAATTGAATTCACGAATTATGGACGCTTTGACACTTAGGTGACCAAGGGGGGGGGGGGTCTATGGACCCCAAAAAATTGTTTTCGCGCTGGCCGCTTTACGCATGAGATTTTTTCACTGATTTTTTTGTAATTGTCTGACTCATTAATGCGCTTCTTTTCATAAAAAAGTCAGCTAAGAATATTTTGAAAAATCAAAGAACCAAAGCATTTTTGCTGATATATGTTGACACATACATGTAAGTAAACAATTATTAGTAACATTAGAAATAATTAACCCTTTATGTGCTGAAAACAAACAATTTCATCGTGGACGTTGCTAAACCGTTACTGTACAAACTCTATGGGAAAATTACAAAACTGGTGACAGTGTATGCTCCGGGTGTATGTTTTAGGTCAAGGATTTCAACAGCAATATTCTCAAAACTGTCAGACGAGTCGTGAATCATGTTATTCATGGATCACCAATGTGACACCCAAAATGTGACACCTTGACTACTCTTTACGTATTCACTCCAAACATATATCTGGATTGCATGGAATTTTGACGTTAGCGCGAAAACGCAAAATGATGAGGCCGTTGTTTCTGCTAATTGTCAAGTTTGTTATCCCGCATCTTCTGACAAGCGTGGGAAGAAAATCGCGTGACGCGTTGCGGAGATATCACGTTAGGGTCCATATGGACCCCCCCCCCCGACCACCAACGGGCATACCCATGACAAAAATCATTTTCCACATAAAGGTGACCGTTGACCTTTGGTGGCTACTCGTGTATGTGGACTTAAAGGCCGACTCAGAGATTTCCTGAGGAGGGCGCCCTCAATTTCCAAAAAAATCGTGTTCTTTGCATGTACATAATGCTTGTCCATATAATAATCACTGTGTGAAATTGCTAAGTTTAAATCGAATTCCTTCATATAGAAAATCACAACTTTGTTATAAAATTCCGGATCCGGAATTTTTGTTATACACAGTATCCTATGGGACGTAATATTACACATAAATGTTTACTGCATCAAAACGAAAAATCCGATTCATCTCAAATTTCGGAATTGTGCATTTTAGGTTACTATCTTTAGTTCTAGTTGACTATTTTTCATTATTACACAGAAAAATAATATTTCGAAATCTCTGAGTCAGACTTTAAGTTACTATCACAACAAATACCAATTAAATTTCATTAATGTTTCATTAACCAATTATATGCTATTACGTAATTTTATCCGTCGACTATTTCCCTGTACAAATGAATGGTAAATATATTGCTCGGAAAAACAACTTAGAAAAAAAGTAAAATTTATCTAACACCTGTGTTTTTGCTAAACATAGTTGATTTAATCCAATTTAATCCATTCTTAACTTGAAACAACTATTAGTTAACATTTTAAGTGTATCATATTGGAGAAAATTAAAAAACAAAATGGTCTCTTTTTGGTTAAAATTGGCGCTCATGAAAATCAATGTTTCTTCACTAACTTCAAGGTCAAATAATATTTTTCAATTGTTCTTTCTTTGTTGTTAATGTTTTTGAGTAGTCTTGACTTGTGATGAGATTTAGTGAAATATTCCTATGGGAAATACGTTTTAGGTTAGGGTCCATAGGTACCCCCCTTGACCACCAACGGGCATGCCCAAGACCTTGATCACTTAAGTGTTAAAATATTGGGCTATCTTGGAAACAGTGACATATGCAAATATATTCATCTTACAGTTTTGAGAATAGTGTTATTGAACTCTTTGACCCCAAAACACTCATTTTGACACCAAAATCATCTTGCTTTATATAATAAGAAATGTAGGGTTTTCTTAGATGAGATGTCGGCCATCTTGAAACAGCTGTGTATATAAATTGCCATGACTCAGACAATTCTGGCGATTGTATATTGAACCTCTTGACCAGACAACATACATTTCAACACTAAGTCGCTATAGTAGCGCTATTACCTTTTAAAGTAAAAAAATGGTGGCCATTTTGGAAATGTTGGTTTATGCAAATTGCCATCACTTTTAATTTGTTATCACATATTTTCATTAACTACACAACCCAATGATAAGTTTAGCTATGATTGCAAATGTTATTATTCCAGCCCTAGTTGGTAGAAATCTAAGCTAAGGCCCTTGCTGTAGAACTACCGTGCTCTGATTTCAGGTGTTTGCGCGTGTATTAATGCACGGGCATATAAATGCATCGTCGAACAACCCATATAGGCCATGAGGCCAAAGCGAAAAAGATGCTCGGATAAGGACCAGGGTGGCGCACCCCTGGGAAGTACATAATTCTTAAGAAATAATTTTCCTAAAATTTTAGAAATCAGTTTTACGTGTGTTCTCATTACTAGTATGTGCACATTCTCGAGAAAATAAATTAAATGTCATCTCAATTATGCCCTGAATATCAGTGACTACGGGATGTACACCATGATTCATTGACTCCAGTAAATAATGGGGGCTATTGATAAGTAAATCCGCTCGGTATGTAGAAGACCAAACACTTCACAGATTCCTTTTTCATCTGGAACTGCAGAGCCATTGTTATTATCCATGCAACTGAAAAGATTGCAGGTGTTATACCATCACCCCGATTTAGATTAAGCTATTTTTCATGACGTGAACACAAATTACCTGTCCTCTTTCACGAATAAATAAAGTTAGAGGTTCTACTGTGTGTTCAATTTTCTTTGACCCTATCCTTTATTCGAAAGGGAAACGAAGGTGAACAAAGCTCATGAGAAAAAAAATTGTTTGGCAAACTGTGACCTAACATCTTTGTGCAGAACCAAACCCGTAACTTGCCGCGTAACCCCATTTCTATGCAATTTATTGCTTTCATAGCAGAAATCGAAAATCATTCACCTATATGAAATATTAATATGATTAAGTTATGGGTGTTGGTTCTGCACCAAGATGTTAGGTCATAGCTTGTCAATCAAACTTCTTTCATGATTTTTGCTCATCTTCGTTTCATTTTTGAATAAAATAATGATGAAATAAACGATCAAAGTTATTAAACTCCATTCTTCGTGAATGAGGCTGTATAGCTCAATCTAAACCGGGCGGTGAAAACAATTCAAAAGCTTTTAACGTCATGGACAATAACAATGGTTTTCAGTCCCAGAGAATCTGATGAAGTCCGTTGTCTTATTCATCCTATTCATAACGGGCGGATTTACTTATCAATAGCACCATTATTTGCTGAGGCATGGAACGTGGGTGGCTCTCTTGAGTCACTGATATTCCTGTGGGACAAGGAGATGACTATTTAATGCATTTTCACGAAAAGTGTACAAACTAGAAGTGAGAACACGCGTATAACTGATTTTGAATAATTAGAAAGTACTTTTCAGCAAAATTATGTACTTGTTAGGGCTGCGTCCCCTTTGTAAACGCTATGAAATCTGCTCGCTAGCCTAATTCGTTATGAACCCTTCACATTTTAAACAACTATCGCTATCTCGCTCCGGGAGGGCTTTTTGCAAAAAAGACCGAGTCAGTGTCACTATTATCATTAATATTGTTCAATGTATACAAATTTTGATAAAAAAAAACAACTTCAGCATTAAGAATATCCTTCGGCTCTGAAATTTCATCACCATCAACAATCAATTTTCGAGTGTTTTTTTTTTTCTAAATTAAGAAAATACCTTCTACTCTTTTCCCCGTCTTAACCCACTGAGCTTTGGCACGTTAAAAAAGCATGTGATTTTTTTATCATAAATACTTTCGAGAACTTTCTCTTTTTCTTTCAGCTGATTATGAAGTTTAACATCATTTGGATAACGTTTGCACTGCATATCAAGGGAATTTATTTCCTTTACCAGTTCCTTAATCCTGTTTTCAGTAATCTTTTTCTTCCTGGATCCAAATTGAATGGAACTGGCCCTAACATTTAATTTAATCATTTTCCAGGTAATATTTGGATCATTTCCATGGCACTCCTGGACTATTTTACCAATAATATTCTTGATCTGATTAGCATAATTACTATACTGTAAGAGACTTGTATTTAACTTCCAAAAGCATGGGCCTCGTGAAGTGTGTGGACTAATTTTTGTTCTTTATTCTAAGGCAGTCAGTTTACAAGCATTTTCTCGATATACTACGCGTTTTAGAATTGTGTATGTACGTGCGTGTGTATGTATGTGTGTGTGTCATAAAATTTTGGTTTAAGTTTTGACACCTGCGGAAAAAATGACAATTATTTTTGGGTTTCTCAGAACATTCTACAGTGGATCTATATACTGGTTTTTATGAGTATGTCTTGGTTTAGGAATAAACAAGTAAAACATGGCTAATTTCAGGCTTGCCTATCACATAGCCTTGAAGCAAAAATATTGGGTCAAAAAAACTTTTATTGGCTCTTAGTTTATTATTTATCCAACAACAGGCAGGAAGTCTTACACAGAGCCAATGTGTAAATGAAAGTAAATAGGTTAATTCGTGTATCAGCGTGCAAATGTTACCATAGCCTCCCGAAAAGGGTTGTTGCAACCGCTAAGACAAAACATTTTCTAATTGTAGGACCATGATTTCTGCAGCAAAATATATTAACATAACACCTTCCATTGGGGTAGAATAGGTTGTTAAACCTTCGTTGTATGGCTTTAATGTTTGAAAGGGCATTTAGTGCTAAAATTCTTGATCGATTTAAATGTATCAGATATAAATAAGCATTGCATTGTATTTTAAAATGACACCTACACTGTTACAAATGTTCAGTAAAATAACGTCGTTTTGACTGGCAGCTGGAACTCACAACAGTTAAAACCACGTTTTTTAAACAGTTATTTGCCCGTTTCGAGTCCCCTTTTACAGTTATTTGCACGTTTTGAGCCCTAGCTGACAGTCAAAACAACGTTTTTAAGAACATTTTAACAGTATATAATGTGTACTTTCAAGTGAGGGATTTTGATCATGAGTTTTCTGCATGATCAAAAAATTATGATCACTTTTAGCAAAAAGTGCGCAGTAAACCAACTTCTCTGATTGATGACCTTCGTTACAGAATAACTCAGTTTCTGAATAATGTACATAACTGTAATTTTGATATGACTAACACGTGTTATTAGGTCAAATTGGTAGAAAAGATTGGCTTAATTGATGATTATGTTATGGCCATATCAAAGGAACATTAGATACACATTTTTCATTTTTTGGTTAAAAATGCCACAAAAATGTGATTTTACCCTCAAATTTGTATACCTTAAATCATTCTTAAACTCACAGATTTTGATATCAGTGTGTAGATAATTTAATTCTCTTTCAGATGACACAAATTGCGTTCCAGTTGAAGATTGCAATCAAAAGTTACGGCTAAAATCGGTTCGTTAGGCAAATCGGCGGCCATTTTGGACGCCATCTTGGATTTCTATTTTTTACAATCGTTAAAATAAACCAACATCAGTTTTCTGATGCCTAAGATGTTCCCTTACTTGAATCTAGTCACCAAAATTTTAGAGCAGCCCGGGCAAAATATTTCAGTTTCAAGATCCTTGGCTCCCTAACTATGGGAAAGAAAAAGATATTTTTGAAATGATATTAAGCTCCAGTTGATTAGTAAATTAAATGACATAAATGCATCTTTGGTTCGTTAAATTGGCTATATACATCCGGTATTGCCTTCCTTTGTTAATTTGATCAACTTTTGTTAAATGATTTTATCGTCACAAATCATAATCATATAAATTTGGACTGCAATGCATTTTCTGATCTAATCTCTACCTGTCACAGTAGTAACAGTACGTTTCAACAAAACGAATGAAGTTACAGGCATTGCAACAAAAGTAGTTGGCACTCTCTTTTGTATTTGGTTATCTAGATAAATGACGAACAAGGGCAATGCCACTTACCTCTATTGATCCCTGGATTTTAGAAATATATTAGACAGTGCAAATGTTTTTGTTGCAGTCTTTGAGGAAAGATGAGCAATATGAGCCCATTTTGATATAATTTTGGATGGCTTGAGTGTGATACCAGAATATATTGGATGAGCTATATGAAAATATCGGATGAGCCAATATCGGATGAGCCAACGGCGAATCCGATATTGGCGAATTCGATATTTTCATATAGTGAATCCAATATATTCAGTATCACCCGAAAGAAGCCATCCAATATTATCATTATTATGTTCTAAGAATCTGACTCAATACGGTTTTACCAACTGTCTTGAGATTCATCTTAGCACTCCTGACTGAAATCGGGCCCTTTCAGTCCAAATTGAATGTGACTTCAGGATTTTTCTGACAAACAACAACTTGTAACTTTTTTAGCTTTAAAAATATATGTGGAAGGAAAAAATCTGTGAATATAACTGGCAGTAAATTCATTTACAATATTTTGGGACCAGTTTGCATAAGAGTTTACACCCATTTGGATTTGTGTTAATTTAGGCTAGCCTAGGGGGCTAAGCTACTTGTGCCTGCCCAACCTGAAGTATTTTGTCAATTTATCTCTTATTTTTTTTCTCTGAAAACTGGCTGGTTGTTTATTTTCATGTGTCTTTACTACTCAGAGGTATAGATCCCAGTATAGATCCAAATTCGAAAAAACAGGGACAGTTCAATCAAGTGCAACTTCAGAGCCCAGGGTACGCCTCACAGTCACAAACTAAGGCTAAGCTAAGCATAAGGCTAGGCTAGGCGTGCAGTACTTTGTCCTTGATAATGATGCAGATCATAGCCCAGATCATTAAGATATTTGTTATGTCAAGCCACAATGATTTGGTGGATTATTTTTGAAGAAATGCAATCATTCTGCCATGCTATTTTTTAGATCGCCAAGTTCATTTGCGTGTACATTACCGAAATCAGAAAATAGAAATTCACGATCTTTTTGTGTCTGTTTACTGTGCTCTTTTGCTATCTTACCTCAAATTTTGTACTTCATGAATGGAATATCATGTCCTCATGTTTCTTGAAATTAAATATAAATTAACTAGACTTCCTAGTTTTTGATGGAAAAAGAGTTTTTGAGTGGTGTTTCACATGTTCACCACCCAAACTAAGTCGCCATTTTCTGATATTGCCAAGTTAGTAAGTAGCGTTTCTAGATATTGTTGGTTCTCTAAAAAGGTCGTAATTTTTGTAAATGTTGGATTTTTTGGAGGGCAAAATGTCTGTGAATGTTGTAAATTTGAAGTAGATGTTAATAAATGTAACAGTTATTTTATTTGTAAAGGTTTAGAATAACTTTAGGGATGCAGAAATGTCTAAAAATGTAACTGATATTTTCACATTGAGAAAACAGTGTTGTTTTCCGTTCGATCAGCTGATTTGGCCAAAGTTGCTTTGTGCTTGAAACAACAAAATGATCAGCCAATCAGAGCTTATGTAAGGCAGAAATGGAAGAGTCCAGGAGACATGTGGACGAGTCCAGGGACCTCTGACGTCAGAGGATGGCAAATACGTGTAAATTGGCTAGCAAATTTAATGAAGAATGACAAAATGACACCAATACAAGGTTTTATTTGTATTTTATTTACTGGAGACTTGTATGGATGGAAGATTCTTAGAACATAATAATTAAAGAAATCGGAGCAAATAAGATATAATCTTTGGTGATGACCTTTGACGATTTTCGTATTATATCTCTATAACCATGTTGTTTGTTGTACAAGATATACCTTTGTTAATCGTTGTAACAAGACGAACATTTTGTTTACCAATTTACAGCAATCCAAGCATTTTTAATTTTTGACCCTGTATAATGGATTTACCCCATTCTGGATTCCGCCAACCCTCGCTTTTGTTCATTAACCTTCATAGAAGCCAAACCCGCTAGTGCTGCAGCATCAGGTGAAAAGGGCCTTAGATTTCTACCAACCAGGGCCGGAATAATATTATTTGCAATCATAGCTAAAATTGATAAATGGGTTGTGTAGTTCATGAAAATACGTGATGACAAAAATAAAAGTGATGGCAATTTGCATAAACCAACATTTTCCATAATGGCCGCCGTTTTCAAGGTAATAGCACTACTATGGCGACTTAATGTCGGAATGTATGTTGTCAGGGTCAAGAGGTTCAATATACAATTGCCAGAATTGCCTGAGTCATGGCAATTTATATACACGGCTATTTTTCAAGATGGTCGGCATCTCGTCAAAGAAAACCGTATATTTCGTATTATATAACCTACGAAGATGATTTTGGTGTCAAAATGAGTGTTTTCTGCATCAGGGAGTTCAATAAAACTATTCTCAAAACTGTAGGATGAATATAAAAATGAGGTTTATTTGCTTCTGTCACTATTTTCCAAGATAGCCCAAAATTTTAAATACAAGTACCCAAGAGTGTTAAGTTACTGCAATGTCAGGATTAATAGGGCAAAGTGATAAAATCTATTAACCCAGAATATATTAACTCAGAATCCTCAGTAACTCCTCCTTAACTGCGCCTTATGGCCCCTATGAACGAAAACCCCAAAACATTGAATACCAACAGATGCGCACGTGACCATGACCATTTATTTGTTCGAAATCCGGGGCCATTGTACTCTTGACATATCTGAACCAAACAAATAAAAGTTTCTATTAAAGTAATACAGGTGTAAATATCAAAATTCCCATGCAATTCCAGATATATGTTTTGGGTGAATACATAGTGAGTAGTCAAGGTGTCACATTTTGGGTGTTACATTGGTGGTCCATGAATAACATGACTCACGACTCATCTGACAGTTTTGAAAATATTGCTTTTGAAATCCTTGACCTAAAAAACATACACTTTGTCATATAGCTTTTGTGAATACCGGCCTATGTGATTGATTATTAACACAGTAACATGTTAATTATCAAAACCTACAACTTGTTGCAGTGTTATTAATCAATCACTGAGTGTAAATAATTTAGCAATGCGACATGTTCATATTGCGATGTAAACGTGTTGAGTGTTAATCTTGGCCCCATAATAATTTTAATAAAACCGTATGAATTCATATGGTAGTGACCCCTATGTGGCCTTCAACCTAGTCATAGAGGTCAAGTGATGTTTTGTTTTAACACGTTGGAGTGTTAAATATGCGTTAGCCATATCATTAACACTTTTATTAAGAGTGTTGAAAATGTTCATTGCCCTTCAAGAAACACTAGCACATTTTTGCATATAGCGCCCTAATTTTTTGTCAAAACAGAGGTTTTGGGTGTTGTATTGCTTTTATATGTGAATTTAAAATGTAAAAGCCTAAAACAACTTTCTATGTAATTAGGTATTTTGCAATAAAATTACTCCGAAGTGATTTATTCCAATGGCTTAGGTTGCACAGGTGAAATACAAGAAAGTACACATCAGACTTGTATAAATTTGCCTGTAAACCCTTCATACTGGTCCATGGCCGCCTTATGGGGCTAATTCTATATAGGCCATGAGGCCAAAGCGAAAAAGACGCTCGGATAAAGGACTAAGGTGGCGCACCCCTGGGAAGTACATAATTTTGACGAAATAATTTTTCCAAAATTATAGAAATCAGTTCTACGTGTGTTCTCACTTCTAGTATTTGCACATTTTCAAAAAAATTAATTAAATGTCATCTCGATTTTTGACCTGAATAACAGTGACCAACGGATGTACATCATGATTCATTGACTCCAGCAAATAATGGGGCTGTTGATAAGTACATCCGCTCGGTATGCAGAGGACTAAACACTTTGTTACCATTGTTATTATCCATGCAGCTGAAGAGTTTCCAGGTGTTATACCGCCACCCCAGTTTGGATTAAACTATTGTGGAACACAAATTACCTGTTCTCTTTCACGAATAAATAAAGTTAGAGCTTCTACTGTGTGTTCAATTAACTTTGACCCTATATTTCATCATTTATTCGAAAGGGAGACAAAGGTGAACAGTTCCAGAGAATATGAAGTCCCGGGTCTGAAGTCCGTTGTCCTATGCCACAGCAGCCGGTAACGTCCCGCTGTGCATGGATTACACCAACATCAGCTCATGCACTGCTGCCATTTGAAAACACGGATATTTACTTCGAATTTCCCAAGAAAAACCGTTAAGCAGAAAAACTTCTAACCGGTCACATATTTTTGTTCTAAAACCTTATTTTCAAACCAGGATATCAAATTTCCACAGACGTCTACTAAAGTCTGTTGAAGAAACTCTATTTGAACAATGATAGTCATAACAATAGCTCAGCAGGACGTTGTTGGCTGCTGTGGTCCTATGCATAACGGACGGATTTACTTATCAATAGCGCCATTATTTGTTGGAGTCAATGGAACGTGGTGTACATCCGTTGGTCACTGATATTCACGGAAAAAAGGAGATGACATTTAATTCATTTTCAAGAAAATGTGCACATACTAGACATGAGAACACGCGTAGAACTGATTTTAATAATTTTAGGGAATTTATTTAGGAAATGAATGTAAAGGGGTGTGTCATCTTTATAAACGCTATGAGATCTGTCCGCTAGCCCAAAGCAAAGATCAACGAAGTCCATTTAACGAGAATCCTTCCGTGGCGGGGTGAACGAAAAGGTGGATTTCGTTTGTAAAAACGTTATCGGTCTGAAGACAGTTGAGTGCCAAAATAAAACTTTCAATATTTCAGGCTTCCTTTCTAATTCTGGCAGGAAGGAGGGGTCGGTCAAGAAAAGGATAGTCTTCATCTGTCTTCTAAACATATTATTACATTAGACAAACTATTTAATATACTAAGAAACATTTGCCGGTACCCTTGTTATTATTACATAAATTCAAACATACATCGTGGCTTCTATGCAATATTAAGAAACATGATATGGTAAATATACGTTTGTTTTCGTTTATTGTATGATGAGGAAAGGATAAACAATTACACAATTGTTCACATTCTTACTCTAATGTAGTCACCATGTTTAAAAACCCCGAATATACATGTATTTAACTCATTGATGAATAGCTTCTAGTAATAAAACAGTGTTTAGATACGCATCATTCAGCTTTGAAAATAGAAAGAAAAAAAAGAGAGTTGTTAATTACTAAACGCAGATTTTAGAGTGATTTATATAGCACATACCAACAATTTGGATCTGTAAATTGTATTTATTTATAATTATACTAGTACTCTTTCATTGTCAATCAGGTACAGAAATACGTCTGTGTTGGTATGAAGCGGTAAAGGGGTAAATTTGAAATCAGGTCAAATTGTGTTTAAATGTACACCAATGTATTTGTCTCATTATATGGATCAAAAAAGGTATAGTTTGTATAGGTGCCGACCTTTAGTTACTCGGCTACAGCCGGACAAGGTTCAAGGTCATTCTGGGGTCAAAAAAAAGCAGGCTCATGATTTTGTTGAAATGGTGTCAAATTATTGCCATGGTCATACTGAAGCAGAATATTAATTTCAATTCTTTGGGTGACAGCTCTGTATACAATTTGAGGTCAAGTTTCGGTGACCCCTATAGATCCCCTGTAGACCCTTGTTGCATTTTGTCCATGAATTACGAAACCAAATGCCAAACATTGTAAGGTAAGACAAGAGGAACAATTTGACACCGATTTCAACAATCGGAGCACTGGGTAACGTTACCCCAGGATGACCTTGAACCTTAATAGGAATGTAACTGTTTAACTAAAGGTCGGAACTGGACAAACTAGACCTTTGAATCCTTATTAATGAGACAAAATAATTGTTGATGTACATTTAAAACACAATTTGACTTGATTTCAAATTTACCCCTGTTCAAATTTTACCCCCTTATTTTACAAAGTTCCTCACAGTTCCCAGAGGTTGGACCCAACAATTCTGATTCAGCACCCTTCAAACTATAGAAAAACATCTTCAAACCTTCTTCCCCAAACTTATAAAAAAAAATCAACTTTGGGGTTTTTGTTGTCCGGCTATGCGTTTCGCCGTCCTTTAAAGCGGACATAATGGCATAAAAAAATATTCAGACAAAATGAAGGACCCTACTGAAATCACTTACACAAGTGTTGGAAAAACAATTTGGATGTTTACATTCTGTAAAAACAGTAAAAACAGGAAAAGTTCCAGAGGGGGATGGGGGCAGTTCGTGGCAATTTCTGGAAAAAGGATGCTGACCTTAATTGCAGCAGTTAACCAAACTTGAAAAGCATGCTGTTATCAGCTAACAGACCATGTCATTGTAATGTGCATAATCCCGGTAATCCATCCTTTCATTAACCAGATCAATAGTTAAGCCTAAAGTACAATGCCTGAATCCTGGTCTGAATGCTTTTGAATTGTGTCACAAAACACGCTAGATACGCTGTACTTCTGTCGGGATTGTCAAACACCTTGGTTTTCTGTTCCAGAAATTGCCACGAACTGCCACCTTCCCCTCTGGAACTCTTCCTGTTTTACTGTTTTTACAGAATGTAAACATCCAATTGTTTTCAAACTTGTGGAAGTGATTTCAGTAAGGGTCCTTTTCATTATGTCTGAATATTTTTATGCCCTATTTAACATACGGATATGAATTTTGGTGTGGTGGTAGAACTCCGACGTACGAGGTTGGGTAACTTGGCCGTGCTTTGACGTATGGATAGTGGGTGTGGTATGGTGATAGAGTTTCGCAGTGCCACTTTTGTGGTCACGTTTCGAGGGGTCATTTTGGGGTCAAGGGTTATCCAGGGGTCATCTAGGGGTCTACTAAGTAGCGTGGGCCCACGCGCGCGGGGATCTCTCGCTAGTGACTATTAAGTTGCCCTGTTCAGTGCGATTGAATAGATCTGCCCCTTATTATCTCATGCACGGGACTCTATTCAGAATTGTTCGAGTTTGGAAAGTGCATGATACAGGTGTTTAATTCTGTCAGGGCCAAGTTCTTATTGTTAGACATGCATGATAAGTAAGGCGATGATGGCCAAGATAAAAAAAGGTTTCATAAAACTTGTCTATAAACAACTCTAATTTGATCCCTGCTGAAATATGGTACATTCCAAATATGGTAGCTATAGTTCTACTTGTGGCATTTTCTCTATCCAATCTTTGTGATCCATTAACTAATCCCCTGCTGTCTATTGCTGTGGATCGTTCTGTTTTATCCATAAGTTCGCTTCCCCTCTTTTTCGAGGTAGGAGATCATTTTGCCTCACTGTCGCATCTGCCTTGTTTGCGGTAGAATTTCCCGATAACTCAATTTTGGTTGAAACTGGTTGACAAGTATGTTTCCGTATTGTCTCATAGGATCCAAAAATGTACTATTTGGGTCAGTTGTGACATTTAGGCTCGTTTCTCAAAACGATGTTTAAAACCACTGACCTCTACACATGGATAGCGGTCTGAGGCGTCGATTGAAACATCAGGAAGTTGGTTTTGACCTATAACAATATTGCGGGAAACAATGCATACACTTGTCAAACATAACATCTGTTTGGAATATTGCCTCACCAGGTGTATGCATTTTTTTCCGCTATATTGTATAGGTTTCAAACACCATTTTCCTGTTGTTTCACTCGACGACCATTCAACTGTGCGGCAGCCCGCTATCCATGTGTAGAGGCAGTGTGGTTAACGCTAATCACTGGTTAACAAAGGCTGACTCAGAGATTTCCTGAGGAGGGCGCCCTCAATTTCCAAAAACAATCGTGGTTTTTTGCATGTACATATGCTTGTCCATATACTAATCACTCTGTGGAAATTGCTAAGCTTAAATCGAATTCCTTCAATATAGAAAATCACACACTTTATTATACAATCCGGATTTGTTATACACAGTATCCTAGGGACGTAATACTACACATAAATGTTTCCTGCATCAAAACGAAAAATCCGATTCATCTCAATTTCGGAATTGTGCATTTTAGGTTACGAATCTTTTGTTCTAGTTGACTATTTTTCATTATACAACACACAAAAATAATATTTCGAAATCTCTGAGTCCAGACTTTAAATCGCAATTTAAATGCCCGCTAAAATAAACGCAAGTCTCAAAGCATGGTTAACTTAAACGCTGTTTAAATTTAGCCGAACATCGTTAAACATGTCTAAAAAACGCTGTTAAACTGCAAACTTGGTCCGGGGTAGTTTAAAGCGTGCTTAACTTCCGCTTCATCATGCTGATATTTTTCAGCTATATATGATACTCGAGGTTAGACCATGCAATTGTCTCCTCTATTTCTCTTATCTTTTTCTCCCCGAGTTGATTTTTTTTCTCGTCCATTTTTCCTTTGCTTCTATTTTTATGCTCGTGTGTATCTGCTATTAAAAGGCCTCCATGTATAGATAGCATTGACTGATAGCAATTGCAACACAGAGACATACAACAGTTTTAAATTGGCCCGGTGTTTTTCTCCATCGCTGAGCAAATCTAAAGCTCATTGCACAACGTGACATTCTTGAAATTTACCCGTGGATTTCCTGCGTAGCATTTACAACTACGGTAGGCATTATCTGACATATAAATAGTTGGGTCATTTGGAGCAATTCCGCGATCATGGAGAGCAAAGCATCATTTCTCAGTGGATTTATCTTCTAGGAATGTTAATGAACAAATTTAGCGGGGGTGCCTCTCCTGAAAGTGTGGGCAGAATCCAGGAGGGGGGAAATTCATAATACAGGGGTCAAAAATTAAAAATGCTTGGATTGCTTTAATCATTGTGACAAGACGAACACTTTGGTTACCTTTTTTACAGCAATCCAGGCATTTTTAATTTTTGACCCTTGTATTATGAATTCCCCCCCCCCCTGGATTCCGCCCACACCGCTAAATTTGTTCATTAACCTTCATAGAAGATAAATCCACTGAGAAATGATGCTCTGCTATCCATGGTCACGGAATTGCTCAAATGACCCAACTAAAATATTGTTTACGCGCACGTAATATAATAGGCGAAGATAAGTCACAGTTCGGTGGATGATATTTACGGCGGTTAAATATCGTGGTTAGCTAAACGACTTGTTAAAATATTTAACCTGCGTGTTTTTAACTCTGCGTTTAGCTAACCATAGTTTAGGCCTAACCACCGTTTAATTTAAACATCGTTTGAGAATACGGCCCTTAGTTGGCTAATTACATAGCAAAATGTATCAAGGGTCTACATGGTCTATGGAGGATCACCAAATCTTTCCCTGGATGTTGCAATGGTGATATCACTAAATCGGTTAAAATGCATTTTCCGCTTCGGTATGGCAAGAGGAATCATTTGACACCACTTTCGACAATATCTGAGCATTTACCCCAGGGTGACCTTGAACCATTATGGGGCTATGTCGCTTTAACTAACGGTTGGAACCTAGGCAAATATATACTTTTTTTCTAATCCTTATAAGAAGACGAATGAGTTAGTGAACATTAAAACCCAATTTCACTCGATTTAAACATTTTCCCAGTACTAACATTTTCCCCCTTGGAGAAGGGGGCAGCAGTCCGAATTTTGTACACCATCATTTTCGGATAGTCTAGGTCATATGAAACCCAAACAGTAACAAAATCAATTTTCAGCATGGAAATTACATCAGTTACAGTAATTAAATTAATTAATTGATTAATTAATTAATTCATTCATTCATTCTTTTATTATGGAGGAGTTAGGTCATAGAAGTAGTTCTGTACTTCGTGTCATGAATTATTATGCAAACTTGGTCAGGTATCCTTGCTTGGGGAAGTTGAGACATAGAAGTACGTAACTTGAGTTGTGTAGCTTTGACAGGTATCCGTGCTTAACAAATGGGGATATACAGTAGAGGTAGAGCTACATGTGTTAGGTAACTTTGGCAGGTATCCTTGTTTGCGAACTTGGGCATAGCGAAATAAGTTGGCATTAGTATCGAAGCTATTATGTAATTTGGACAGGTAAAGATGTTTTTTTTATTATTATATTTGATATAGTTTCATATGGGAACTAAAAAATATATTGTTATCAATGAAATATGTGTGATAGTTTCTAAGAAGGCATTAAATATCCCACTGGTAGTGATAAACATTATAGTGATTAAAAGTACTTTGTTTATTTCTGTCTGAGGCAATTATATTCGTGTCACCAACATATAGCCGGACTAATCTGTCTTGGCGTCAGGCAAATATATTCTCAAAATCCAGTAGAAATTAAGTATCAGAAGTGTGCAGGTCGAAATATTTTGCTAAGCCTACCGTCCATTCCAATATATTTCTGACCAAAAGGTTCTATGGTTAATAAAAGCGATAGGGCCTTTTCAAATCTAAAATGTTCCATGCGCGAAAGCTCACATTGGCGTGTTAACACCAAATATGTTTGTATATACAATGTGTTTCAATTAGAAAAATTGATACAGTGTAGTGCATTACATAGTAGGGGTATGCGCTTCAGTAGATCTCTTGAACTTACTGTGACTTTTGGTTTTAGTTTTGTTGTTGGTGTTTGTGAGCGTACCATACTAGTCACCCGAGCGTGAGACGGGCAAGCACTTCAAAATCGTTGTTTGATTATTTATATCAAGGCTACCGTTAAACGGTTTAGAGCAACTCTGTGGTCGAATTAGTATCAGTTGTCGAATATATCCAGATACACTTCTCGCGCTGGGTCTTTTGTTGTTATTAATTTTTTTTCCAGTTGACGTGTTACCTACTACAAATCGCGAGTCCGCTCGAGGTGCGCCTGCAGCGGAGTGCCCATCTCTATGTCTTGGGTTTGGGGACAGACTCCTCATAAATGTTGTTGGGGGGGAGGGGGTCCCAACGCATCCCGCACAGAGAGTCTGTTTTGCATCACAGGCGGCATATTAGTCCATAAGCCAGTTTCTTGTACGGGCCTAAAATTCGAGTTTGTTGCACCCACCTGGTGATTTAATTTTCCAATATATCACTTCAGTTGTTGTATCCCCGACTAGGATTAGGTATTGTTTCCGCCCCGAAATGTTGAACATTAGCGCCGGCGTACTGCCTTATTTCAAAATGGCCACCATTGTTTTGAAAAAACTGATATTGTATTTTCGTTATAGGTAAGAAATTTGTCTAGGACTAAACGAATGAAGCTTGACTTCCCTAAAGTGGGCTTTAAAAATTTTAAGTGTTCAATTGATGGCGCCGGGGAGGCAGTTTTGTTAAAATGTTAAATGCAAAGGATGGGGGTTAAGAATGGCGAGAATATTTGAGAAGCCCACCAAGAGAATTGATGAATTTGTATTATTGCGCCTGATCTTAAATCATGATGGCGGCGATTATACCCGCTCCGGGGGAATAAATCAAGAAGACAAACGCCCCTGCACATCTTGTTCGACATAATAAGAACCATAAGGAAAACTATTGATAACATTTTTCCGCAATCCTATCTCGTACTTCTAGACAATCGCAGACCACTCAAGACTAGTCGACGCCGGGAAGGAAGATGGTTTCGGCAGTAGAAAGGGAGAAGGAGCTGTTGGTACAAGTCAGAAACAAAGATAGCACTTGATGTGCTCGAAAGAAAGTTAGGTCACCATAATTAAATTTTCCTTCTACATATAGACAACTTTTTCACTTCTTTATAAGCATAGTTTTTATTTTGACTGGGAAACACCTATGACGTCACTGAGTAGTCCTTAAATACAGTCCACACCCATTTTATTATGATTTTATTGTATTATTGATATGAGCTGTTGTCTCCTATGAACTACTATTATAGAGTCAGTTTAAACTATGTTATATAGCCCAAGTAGTAACCAGCTATTGTGACAGCACTTTCTTTGACCTGTCAATACCCCACTTTAATAGTTTGTACATCTTGGAAATGATTTAGGGGCATTATTAGAAAGTATTTTTTAATAACATCGAAAAGATGGTTAGGGCTGCTTTTCTTCCTGATTTACGTACTCTAGAGTGAATATAATCACCGCCATCTTTAAAAACAAGTCTGTACGTAAAATAGAAATGCCATAAATTCTTTTTGGAGCTCCCAAAATATCATCCGGGTTCTTATTTCAACAATTTGCCATTTTAAGTTCATTTAGCAAAACATGCCTCTTTGCGGCGGCCATCTTGGACGCCTAGATGTGTAAGCCCCTTTAGGAAGTTAAACTCTTGATATCGCGTAGTCGTGGATATAATTTCTATTTGTAATGAAATTATAATGGCGGTTTTACATAAAACAATAGGAGCCATTTTGAAATGGGCAGAGCACGCTAACGTGCAGCATTTCTGAGCGGAAACATGCCTCATCCTAGTCAGGGGGACATCCCCTTCAAGGTGATATATGGGAAAATTAATCACCAGTTGGGTGCAACGAACGGAAAATCCAATGATGGCAGCTTATGGACTAATATGCTGATGTAAAAGTAATCATAGTTCAAGTTAACCTTATGCTTATGAGGCGAGCGCTCATCCAGTACTGCACTACATGTGCGTTGAGACGGGCAGCAAATTCAAAATCGTTTGATACATTTATATAAAAGTCAAGCGCTCATGGCTTTTAGCTCATTGATTCTCTCACACCGATGACTGTGCTTTAGTTATTCCATTGAACACAAAGGCATATATCATTCGCAAATACTGTAATTTCGGGATTTAGAATAATGTTATTTTACCATCCTTAACATTATAGACAAAAATACAATTGGATATTGTAAGAATGCAGGCGTGGAAAAGATAATACTGTTGATGTTTCGAAAGTGCAAAACAACCAAAAACATTCCAGGAGCATTAAGAAATATAGATTTCACCTTTGCTACCTATTTTTGCTAACCTTGATTACTTTGCAACTTTTTTTATCCCGTATAGCACCCTTAGATTCTATCATGAACCTTTAAGATTTAAATAGGCCTAGGAAACCTCTTTTTGTGTGTTCTCGCAACTTTTGTGGTTTTTAAATATATATTCTTCTTAGTTTGAAAAAGGATTGGATTTTTTGGAGTTCTCTAAGTTTAATGTTCTACAGTGAACCATTTCCTTGGCTAGAATCCCTTCTTATTGAACAAAAACGGTTCTTTAGTCAAGAAAATGGTTCTTTGTAGAACCTTTATCTTTAGGACCTTGATCAATGTTAATAAAGCACCCTTCAAAGGTTCTTTGTAGAAGAGAAAGAAATGCATTTTTGCAACGAAAATATTTTAGAACCAAAACGGGTTAATACTCCCTTTCTCTTTATCTCTTCAAAGGCAATGTGAACGCTTACAAAAGAACGTTCCAAGGCTTATACCCTAAGCTAGTTCGAAACACTTTAGGATTTATGACCCTAATTAAAATACTAAAAAATGCCAAAAATTGACGATCACACAGCGTGACCTACCAAATAAAGGTTCCCAAGTATGAAATTTGACAGGAAAACAGAGTTTGTGTAATCCACACATGGTGAGATATGTTACACAAAATAACTCCATAGAAATAAAAGCGTAAGTTTGTCTTCATATAAGAAAGGGTAAAACTCTATCTTGCAATTGGCTTGAATACTCAAGAAACGCAGAAATCCAAACGACAAAAACAAAAACAAAACGAACAGGATACAAGCAAAAATTCTCTTACCGATTTACGAGTATCAGAGGACGCCATCCTGGCTGAAACGTCGCGTGTTCTGTGTTTTCTGCTTGCATGGGATATGCTGATCTCGTTTGAAATATGACAAGCTCCGGTGATCACCTGAAGCACCTCCTTTCAATGCATGTCGACGAGTCGGATCTAAAATAAGTCACTAACCGCCACCTAACTAAAAGTTCCTCAAATATTTGAGTTTGTGCTTACGATTAACAAAAAACAAATGCATATAACACAAATTTGGACTTAGGTCATGAACTTTAAGAAAAAAGACATTGTGCATTGGCATAGTAATGATCATTACGTCATTAAAATAAACAAAGATAGGGCCTGGAAAATATGTTTTATATCAAATAAGGAAACACCCGGTCATTAGGCACCGAAAATGTTAGGGAAACCATTGGTTTTTGGACATATTTATACAATAACGTGTTAAAAACACGTTTTTTATAATTGTTTAATAATGATTGAGTTTATAAGAACCGAAGTTTGGTCTCGCAAGGTGAAAAAAATTTTGAAAAAAGTTCTTATTTTTTAAAATACGACTCGAGTTGTGAGAACCGTTGATGGGTATATCTGGATGTATCAGGCACAAAATAAATTTTATTACTAACAATATATATGCTGGGGTGGTGGCAGTTTTTTTACACGCCTTGGTGCTAATTTTTAAATAAGTTTGAGATCAATAGGGGCATATACGCATTGGATTCGTCAAACTGTGGTAACACAATCGAATGCCTTCCGTGTGGGACCCAACAAAAGTACCACTTCAGGATGAAGATTGCGGTGGGTCATTGAGAAATACTCGCATGCTACACCCCACACTATACTCTGTTCGATCTCACGTTTGGGGTAACGTCACTGCGCATGTTAAGTTTTGAACCCGAGAAAACGCACGCGCTATCGAACTAGGAATTGCAGCATTACGCATGGAATAGGAGCGGCGCAATCCAAAACGCTAGAGCGAAAGGCAAAGCGCGTCCTGATGTCACCCCAAAACTCGAGACCGAACAAGATACACAGATATAATTATGCAAATATTTTCCAATGAAAATCTACATTTGTCATGGATAAATACATGCCCATGATATGAGTAAATGCTCGGACTGATAGACGAGCACGCAATATAGCGTGAAAACTACTGTGGCTTGTGAGTCAACTGAATGCGAGAGTGCTCTATCTTCAAGTTGCAGGTGGCCTATGGAAGCAAGAGGATTATCTCCAGCCATTGTTTTGAAAAACTATTTTACAACCGCGTCTGGCTCGTGTAGTGGTTAAGGTTATAGACCATGGGAGTGGACCAACATAAACTTGTATAAAAATTCTGTAATGTCCCCATTGGGGGTAAGGAAAAACCAAGTGTAATCATAACCTAGAATTATTACGGATAACATAACTGTCTGTTTCCCGCACATAAAACTGCACATTTTCCTTAAAAAATATAAAAGTCACCTCAATTTCTTTTCCCAATATTCAAGTGACCAATTGGATATGTATAGACTTCAGCTACCCATGAGCTAAAGATATTACAATGGGTCGGGTATGTAGGGCCATTGTTTATAGCCAGGTGTTACACCTCCACGATTGGGTTGAGTTTGAGTGACAAATACCCGTCCTCTCTACACAATAACTAACCAGTGTACATTATATATAGTCGTTGACACTAATTTTCTTCTGAAAATAACGCGACCAATTGAATAGAAATGAAGTTAAGCAATAAGTACGGATTTTGGTTCGCACAAAGTGTTGTTTAGGTCAAAGCTTGCCCAGCAACATTCTTCAATGATGTGTGTTTTTCATGTTTTCCTTTCTAATAAATGATGAAAATATGGCAACGTTTAATTTAACCAAGCACTATCGAGCTCAATATTATTATCTGTATTTTGTCCTGAAAAAGTAGTCAGTCTAAATTGGAGAGCGTAACAGCTGACATCTCTTCAGCTGCTGCGACAATATAACAATGGTCCAGCCTGCACTCCCAGATGAAGGGAATTTGAAGTGTTTTCTAACCGCATTAACGGGCCGGTGATTGAATATCTTTAACGCCATGGTTTAGCTGAAGTCTATGGTGTATCCATTAGTCACTGATTACTGGGAAAGAAATGAAGTGACATTTTATTCTTTTTCAAGAATGTCGCCAGTTTATTTGTGGGGGGAACAGACGATTATATGATTTTTAATAATATGAATACACTTGCTTTCCCTGCCCCCCCCCCCCCCCCGATGGAGACTAAAAAAACAACAGAATAGAAGAGACATGTCCCATCGACTAGATTAAATATATCTAATTCTGTGTGGTACTCCAGGACCATATGGTCCAGGACCATATGGTCCTGTAGCATTATGGTCCTGGAGCATAAATAATCTGGAAAATATTCTAAGTCAAATATGGTCCGGACAATATTTTCCATATGGTCCTGGAGCATAAATAAACAATATAGTCATGGGGCATATTGAATATGCTGAATATGTCCTGGAGGCCTATTTTTTACACAAATGTCCAGGACCATATGGCAAAATGCTCCTGGAGCGTGGAGAGAGAAATATACAGGTCAAAATAATAAGTCACCCCCCCCACAAAGGTGCATTTTTCTGAAAAGTTAGGCTCTTTAACCTGGTTACAAAATGGGGTTAAAATGTACACTGCAATGTTTAACCATTTAATATGTAAAAAATAACACAACAGTTAATCTTCTTCCTGAAAGGACGTCATTATTAAATTGGAGACGAAATAAAATGGACACTTAGTGTACTGGGCTTCTACAATAGAGAAAAGCCAGGAGAGAAGTACCAAAATGTCTAGTACAACTAGTAGTAGGGTTCAAAATTAAAGTCCCATTCTAGAAGTTTGGGGAAGAAAGTTTGAAGGTGTTTTCTTGTACTTTTAAGGGTGCTAAACAAGATTTTTTGGGTCCAACTTTTGTGAAATGTGGGGAAACTCGCTAGAGGGCGTTTTTCAAAATGGACGCCAAAATTCCAGAAAATGGCATATTAAAGCAAAAAGCAGCTATCTAAGAGTTAATATGAAATAAATTTTGGGGTATTTCTTAATGCTAATTATTGTGTAATGCTATTCCAATAATTAGAATTTATGATAAGTACCCGTAGAGAGCGTTTTTTTCAAAATGGCTGCCAAAATTCCGTATAATAGCCTTTTTGGGACCGTTATCAATTAATAATTATTGATTACAAGTATAAATCATGTTTGAAGGTATTTGTTTACATTTTCAAAGATGCTGAACAAGATTATTTTGGTCTAACCTCTGGGAAATGTGGGGAACTCTCGCTAGAGGGCGTTTTTAAAATGGCCGCCAAAATTCCAGAAAACGGTATATTTAGGCTAGAAACAGCTATCTGATAAATGAAATCAATTTGGGGGTATTTCTGAATACTCTCTATTACATAATGATATTTAAATAATTAGGATTTATGATAGGTACCTTTAGAGGGCTTTTTCAAAATGGTCGTCAAAATTCCAGAAAATTGCCTATTAAAGCTAAAACAGCCATCTAAGAGTCCAAATGAAATTAATTTTCGGTGTTTCTTAATGCTAATTATTGTATTATGCTATTCCGAATATTAGAATTTATGATAAGTACCCTTAGAGGGCGCTTTTTTTAAAATGCCTGCCTAAATTCCACATAATAGCCTTTTTGGGGGCTGTTATCAAATTCAAATATAAATCAAAGTGAAGATTTTTAAAGATTTTTTAATATATTTTCAAGGATGCTGAACGAGATCTTTTAGGTCCAATGTCGGAAAATGTGGATAACTCTCAAAATGGCCGCCAAAATTCCAGAAATGACATATTAAAGCTAAAAAACAGCTAAGAGTAAAAATGATATCAATTAATTATATATCAAAGTGCAAATTTTTGAAAGTATTTGTTTATATTTTCAAGCATGCTGAACAACATTTTTTGGTCCAACCTCTGAGAAATGTAGGGAAATCTCGATAGAGGGTGCTTTTTCAAAATGGCTGCCAAAATTCCAGAAAATGACATATTAAAGATAAAAACAGCCATCTAAGATTCAAAATGAAATCAATTTTGGGTGTCTTATTGCTAATTATTGTATTACGCTATTCTAGCAATTGTAATAATATGATAAGTACCCCTAGAGGGTGCTTCTTCAAAATGGCAACCAAAATTCCATAAAATAGTCTTGGGGCCGTTAGAAATACATTATTGACAAATACAAGTATAAATCAAAGTGAGGATGTTTGAAGGTATTTGTTTATATATTTTCAAGGATGCTGAACAAGATTTTTTTCTAAATGGCAACCAAAATTCCAATAGCAGGGGGTGCGGCTGATTACAAGGAGGCAATTGAAGCTTTAACAAAACACTTCACTCACAAGAAGAACAAGATCTACGAGTCCATCTTTTTGTGACGCACTAAGCAGGAGTCTGGAGAATCTGTCGACCAGTTCTGCACAAGACTTCGTAAACTAGCTGTGAAATGTGAATTTGCAGACACCGAGCGTGAAATACTGACGCAAATTATTGAAACTTGTCTATCCCAAAGGTTGCGCCGACGTGCACTTGAGAAAGAACTCACTCTGGATACCGTCCTTGACCTGGCAAGGTCTATTGAACTCTCTACCAGTCGCACGCAGGATGCTGAAGTTAGTCCTAGATCTGTCAACCGTTTACAACAACTTTTTTGTCTTTCTGAGTGCTCTCACCAACCCCCATCCACCTGTTAGAAATTTCCGTAATTAAGAAAACAGATTTCCGTAATTTACGGAAAATCTGTTTTAAAAAACAATAAGAATAAAAAACAAAAACATAAAAAATTGTTAATTGACGGAAATATTTTCAAAAATTTCTGGCAGCAATATTTCCGGACTTTTTTTTTGTTCGCGTAATTTTTTTTTTTTTAAATTACGGAAAATATTAGACAAATTTCTGTAACATTACTGTCAAGTTCCGTTAATTGACAGAAATTTCTGTAAATTTCCTAAATGTCTGGAAATACTGCTTGCCAGAATTTCCGATAATTTACGGAAATTTTTTAACAGTGAACTGACACTCTTCAAAAAGGAAATTTCATTTCACCTTTAACCCAATATCCCATCTGAAAAATTTTACGCACATTTTTAACACTGCAGAAATGTCTTAAAGTGTATACAAATATATGAAGTAGGAAGTTTAAGGTTTAAAGGCAGACCGAGATTTGTCGAGGGGGTACCCCATTTCACGAAATCATGTTATCAACTCAAACATAATGCATTGGGTCCACACACAAGTTACTGTGTGAAAACGAAGGGCACCTATAAACAGAAATGAAAAGGTGCAATGAAGGTTACTACTACCCCCCTACACGAAATAATACACATGTATTTTAATTATAACACACCAAGGAAAAATAATTACGCAACCAATCTCGCGTCAGCCTTTCTAATGGCTGCATATTTACAGCCTCGAGTCGAGCGCCCGGTCCACAAAATCAATGCATGCGCATTCAGTTTGACGACGAATAGGAATAAAATATATTATATAAAAATGGCTACATGAAACTCTGAAGAAACCCCGAAGATTTAAAATAAGTCTGGTCGAACCAATGCGAATGCACCAAATTCTGCCAATGCACAAGAAACTAAAAATATACAGACATTAATCTAATACATAAACGTTATACATCAGACTTTCTTTTTTTTTAATTTTTTATTTTTTTTTTTCTTTCCAAGAAAAAATACAACGCACGTGTCGCCTGCCGTCGCGGCCTGCACTGATAGGTCTCATATGACCACTGACCTTGGCATGTGACCCCTGACCGCATCAAGAAATGAGGGACCCAACGCTGCACCCATAACTCAAGCCTGGCTCCCACTGAACACAACTTTTCGATTTAGGTCAATATTACCTATACATCTTACAGCTTCAACTCTCATGGTCTTTGACCTTGGGATATGACCCTCGACGCCATTGAGGGATCCAATGCTGCACATGACCCAAGCCCAACACCAACTGAACTACAACTTTTCAATATAGGACAAATTTACATTTACAGCCTATCTTACAACTTGACCTCACATGACCTTTGACCTTGGGATGTGACCTTTGACCTTGGTATGTGACCTTTGACCTCATTAACAAAAGAGGGATCCAGTGTTGCACCCACGACTCAAGTTTGGATCCAATTGAACATCAACTTTACAATTTAGGTTAGACCCACACCTCCAGCCTATCTTACAACTCGACCCCACATGACCCTGACCTTTTGATGTGACCTTGACCTAATCAGCAAATGCAGGACCCCATATTGCATCTATATCTAAAGTTCAGACCAAATCCATTGAACTATGCGGTCATCGCAAGCAAAACAACAACGCTAACCCATGACGCGCAATAATCCTAACTCCTACCCTAAGAACTCAGACAGCAGAGCAAACCAGTGCTATTTCTGCGGTGGAAAATACTCCCACCATGACAACCCATGCCCCGCGGACGGAAAAACATGCAACGATTGTGGCAAGCTCAACCACTTCTCTCGAGTTTGCCAATCACGGCGTACAGGGAACAGCATGCATACAGATGACAACAGCACGCATACAGGTAGAAACAGTACGCATACAGGTAGAAACAGCACGTATACGGGAAGAAACAGCACACATACAGGTGACAAAAGCACGCATACAGGTAGAAACAGCACGCATACAGGTAGAAACAGCACGTATACGGGAGAAACCAGCACGCATACAGGTGGAAAACAACAAAATGAGTCAAACAAGGTGAGATCAATTGAGCAAGACGATAGTAATGAATATGCACATACACATGCGATTACACAAATATCTGCATGCACACAAGAAAATACCAACACTCAACATGTAAATTCAGTGCGTTGACAACTGTACAAATTGAAAACACTCTATAGCCTGTCTCAAAAAAAGTGGTACAATCAGAAAAAAAATGGTTAAATATGAAATTTCAAAATAAGTCATTCTTACTTGACATAATATTAAAGAACAAAGACCAGGCTTTCTAATGGCGTTTGTTTCATCGTATTTGCTTTTGTCAATCAAGAGATATAATCAATTTAGTGCGATACACCAAAATCGATTTTGTGCCACTTTTATGCATGGGCAGAGTTGTTTCGCGCAGTTATGCCATGCTGTCTTGAAGCTCACAAAAGATTGCAACTTGACAAAAGAAACAAAATACAGATTAAAGTAAACAAAGGAAGTCTAGTTTTATCGACACAAGTTTTAATAGTCAACATAATCAGTTGAAGGATAAATATCTTCCTTTTCATAAATAATAAACAATACAAATATTTATTGCACGTCAATGAAATAGAGCTTAGAATTGATTACAAAATTGGTATCTGTTAAAATCATGCCAGAAGAAATGCAATTGCAACCAAAATAAACACTCCAAATCCAAAGAAATGGTTTAAAAATATTGCACTATCTTGTGTATTTACTAATTATTGAAGTCAATAAAAATTTGAATTTGGAAGCAAATTATGAAGGTTATGGTAGGAATTTGCGTTTCATGATACTTCAAGACCATAAAAACTCTCTCCTCCAGGTTGCTGTACGCTCATGGTTCTCTTCTAACAAACAACGGTATGTCGAATGTTATTCACTTTATCCTAAAGCCAGAACTTACTGATTATTACGTAACTGTTTTCATATCTTTTAGAGTTTCTTTATGAAGTTAATCCCTTTTTAAAGAATTTCATAGCTGTTCAAATGCGAATAACTTATGTTTAACTAATTCTTTCACCGTTTCCACTCAACCATAAAGTGGCACTCGATTTCTGTGTTCCGCAGTTAACTGGAGTTATCTCTCGATTGAAATAATTAAATGAGATGAAACAAAAAATACTGGAAAGCCTGGTCTGTTCTCTTTAATGTGATGTACAAAACGACTTACTTATATTGAGATATAATATTGAAAAAAAATCGGTTTTTGATTGTACCATTTTTTTAGACAGGCTGTACATTCAAGAGAATTTAACAGCAAGGGAAAAAACTACAATTGAAACACACTGACATCAAACTGATACCATACTGTTCAAATACACCCCTGCCAATTATTGGAAAGTTTACGGCACACATTGAATCAACAGACAGAATGACCGTGTCTGAGGTTTATGTAGTCAGAAGCAAAGCAAATTGCCTGCTAGGCCTCACGACATCACAAGAACTCAAACTAGTGCAGGTCAATACAAATACAGTAAAAAGCATAGGACTGTCAGATAACATACTAGAGAAATATCCAAAAGTGTTCGATGGCATAGGAAAACTGAAAGATACGTAAGTAACACTGCATATCGATAAATTTGTACCACCAGTAGCGCAGCGCTATAGAAAAACCCCATTCCATCTGCGAGAAAAAAATCGCAACTAAGCTGCAAGAGATTGAAGCCAATGGCATCATTGAGGATGCCTCAGGACCTACACCATGGGTTTCTCCGATGGTAGTTATCCCTAAGCCTCAAAATCCCGATGACATCCGCATATGCATCGACATGCGATCCGCAAACAAAGCCATCACTCGAGAACGCCATGACACCCCAACGATTGACGAACTTAACTTATCACGGAACTAAACGGCTCCAAGATCTTCTCAAAATTTGATTTACGATCCGGCTACCACCAACTGGAAATCAATCCTGAATGTCGCTATATCACAACATTCGCTACGCACCTGGGCCTTAAGCGGTACAAGCGCCTGAATTTCGGTATCAGCAGTGCCTCAGAAGTGTTTCAGAACACAATACGTCAAACGCTGGAAGGTCTCGATGATGTCATCAACATATCGGATGACATATTGATACACGCGCCTACTCAACAAGAACATGACACAAGGCTGACATTACTATTACAACGACTCAATGATACTGGACTCACTCTGAACAAGGAGAAATGTGAATTGAATAAGACAACATTGGAATTTTTGGGGTTAGTCTTTAGCGCAGATGGACTATCCGCAGACCCAAAGAAGGTGGATGCTTCCCCACCTCAAAGTGCAGCAGAGATAAACAGCCTGTTAGGTGTGGCTACATTCAGCTCCCGATTTATCCCAAATCTGGCCACCATAACAAGTCCACTCAGAGAACTCACACAGAAGGGAAGAACATTTGTATGGGGCACTGAACAAGCAAATGCCCTCCAACGACTCAAAGACTCACTTGCAAGTGATACAGTGATGGGATTTTTTGACCCCAATCAGGACACAGAAATTTGGGTAGATGTAAGCCCAGTAGGCCTTGGTGCCATTCCCATACAGGTGGACAAATATGGACATCGACGAAACATCTGTTACGCAAGCCGCTCGCTATCTGCAACATAACAACACTATAGCCAAATCGAACGTGAGGCGCTGGCAATTGCATGGTCCGTAGAAAGATTCCATCTGTAGGTATAGATGAGTTGACATCAATGTTTACAAACACAAGTTAGCATCTGGTCTACTGACAAGTTAGAGGTGCGAAGAATACACCTATACAGTTACAGCATCCAATAGCCTTATCACGCCTGATTGAGCGCGAATTTTAAAAGCACAAGCCCTGCAGGTGCTCGCGCTTTGTTCGTTGCCTGGTGTTGACGTCACATGTCACCTCATCTATACGGTAGACCGTTCAAACTCATGAGCGACCACAAACCGTTAATTCCAATCTTCGCAAAACCAAACTCCAATCCTTCTAGTCGCATGCAGCGATGGTTTCTCAAACTGCAATCTTACGATATGGTTGTACAATTCCAAGCAGGCAAAGAAGATCCTGCAGATTTTATTCGCGACACCCTACATTTGAAAAAAACACAAACATCAAACAGTGCAGATGCATTCGTGCACTTCGTAGCCAATAATGCAACTCCTAACGCGATGTCGTTAGATGAAATTAGACAGGAAACTTTGAAAGATACAGCTCTTCAAGCAGTGATAACGTGCTACCATAACAACCAATGGCATACCATCAATCAACAACATAGATCTCTGTGGAACATCAGACAGGAAATAACAGTCACGGATGACAACATTGTCCTTCGTGGTAACAGAATCGTCCTCCTGGATTCCTTGCAAGATCGCGCTATCGCATTGGCTCATATTGGCCATCAAGGAATTGTAAAAACTAAGCAACTACTCCGAACCAAGAAGTGGTTTCCCAAACTAGATGACAAAGTGGAGAAAGAAGTCAAACGCTGTATAGCTTGCCAAGCATGTGTGCAAAGCAAATCGCGTGAACCCCTTGTCATGTCAGAACTGCCAGAGACCAAATGGCAGAAAGTCAGTGCAGATTTTGTGGACCATTCCCCTCAGGCTACTACTTGCTTGTTGTTTATGATGAATACTCACGGTTCCCAGCCGTCGAAATTCTGACATCCACTTCAGCCAGAGCAGTTCTTCCTCATCTGGGCAAAATATTTGCAGACTATGGAATTCCGCAGATTCTAAAAACTGATAATGGTGCTCCAATCCAAAGCAACGAATTCCGGCTTTTCGCTGAATATCTTGGCTTTGAACACCATAGAGTGACACCTTTATGGCCAGAGGCCAACGGTGAAGTTGAGCGTTTTATGCGGGTGATAAAGAAAACAACGCGCGCGGCACAAATCGAAGGCAAATCCTGGCGTCAAGAACTCTTTTCTTCGAAACTATCGTGCGACACCACACGCATCAACCGGACAAGCGCCTGCTTCAGTTTTACAGGGCCGTGACCTGAAGACACAGTTACCCCAGCTACCAGTCCAACATGTTGATGATGACGCAAGACACTTCGTCAGAAAGACTCCCAAGCCAAACACAAGAAGAAACGATATGCTGACAAAGCTCGTCATACATCCAACTCATCTTCCGTGTGGGAGATAAGGTCTTGGTGAGAAATGAACAAATCGGAAAACTCCATCCTCCTTATGAACCTCGCCCATACACAATCGTCCGCATGAGAGGATCACAAATCACAGCAGAAAACAAGTTCCGTAGAGTAACGCGCAATTCATCCTTTTTCAAGAAAGTCAGAAAGGATATTCGCGACAACACGCACAATGAAGATGACGTAAGAGTAGGCGAAGACATTGACGAAGACATTGACATTGAAAATGAGAACGCGTCCCTCCCACGTCGTTATCCATTGCGAGACAGACGTCCTCCTGCGCACCTCGCTAACTATGAAACATAAACACACACACAGGGGAAAGGTCTTGTGGATCTCACATTGAATGGATTTGTTTAATACATGTAGTTCTGACTCACAGTCTACAGCAGCTAATTAAAAGAGGGGAGAGATGTAATGTCCTATACTTTTTACATAATACATACAGTACATTTCATTGTGATTTCAAACACCCATTTCTAGGTCACTGTTAACACTGAACCGGCAACAGGGGGATGACCTTTGACCGGGATGAATAACATAATAATAATAATATCAATGATTATTTCAATATTCATACATACAAAATACAATGCACAACAATGATATTGAGGACATGATCAAAAGGCCAAACTGACCTGAGGCGATCATGCCCCGAGCCTAAATATAAGTTCCATAACAAAATATATAACAAAACATAACACTAAACAAAGACAGGCAAGCACAACAACAAACAAGACATGCCCCGATTAGGATCATTTATACTCTTCCATAAATTTGAATTTCAATTGTTTCTTAAAATTTTTTGTACTTTTAAACTGTTTTATGGTTTTGTCAAGTGAATTCCAAAAAGTAGGTCCACAATTTCTTATAGCACAATTAGAAAATACTCTCTTAGTTTTATTGACATGATAATCTTGGGCATTTCTTGTTAGGTAGTTGTGTTTCTGAGCATGTCTGGTAAAATAATTTGAGAAAGCATTCGGAAGTTGGTCCGTTTGGTGCCTATACATGAAAACCCCAAGGTTAAGTTTAAATGTGTCATATACATTCAGAACATTAAGTTTCGAAAAAAGAGGTGCTGTATGACTTCTATAGTGGCTGTTAGTTACCGTTCTGATGGCCTATTTTTGTAATTTTAGTATTTTATCTAAATAGGTTTTACATGTATTATCCCAGATTAGTATACCATAATTTACATAAGGCAATATCAAAGTACAATCAATCATTTTTCAATCATTTTATTTATTTCCATATGCATTACAAAAAACATTTAAACATGTTATATACAAAACCAAGAAAGCAATATGCAGGAAAAGACCAAAAGGCCAATGAGGCCCGAAAATAGTCTTTCCCGTAAATACAAATATATGTTTCAATGGGCGCCGCCGCAACCCGACCAAGTCCCTCCGACCAGGCTCACCCAACCGAACAACCCCTGAACTCGGCAGCCCTCACAGAGCAACCTGCAAAGGCTGTCGCACTCAACAGTCACAAAAAACGGTGAGAGAGAGAGAGAGAGAGAGAAACGGCCAGGCTATGGAAACGCCATGTTTCAAAATACATTATAAAACAAAGACCAAAAAACTAAATGACATACACGCCTAACAGACAAGACAATGGACAGTTCTCGAAATGTAAGCTACATGTAATTTCAGATTAGGGTTTGTTTCAACTGATTACGGAAATGTTTTACGGACTTAGAGATCTTTACTGTTTCATCTAATGAATTCCAAAAAATGGGCCACTCGATCGTATAGCATGGTCAGAGAAGGTCTTTTATTGTTTGTTAAATTGAGGTCACTTGCATATCTTGTCTGATAATCGTGCATGCTTGAACGTTTTATAAAAAAGTTGTTGAAAGCATTAGGTAGATCATTCACGGAATACTTGTACATAAATACACCGAGTTCAAGAGAGTATATGTCTTCAACCGTTAACAAATTATACTTTGCAAATAAAGGTCGGGAATGACTTCTGTAATGACTATTAGCTATTATTCTTACTAGCGGTTGCCCGCGCGAAGCGCGGGCAACCGCTAGCTGATTTGAATGGGACCGGTCACTAAACCGGTTGATCAGTCTTCTATAATGCAAAACTTCATAGACATACAATATTTTTCTCTCATTTATGTATTTGCCTTAATATGCCTCAAATGTGTTAAGCCAAGAGCTAGATTTAGGCCCCCTATCTCAACATGAGCTTTGATTATGAGCTAGTTGAACATTTACTGCAAAATTTATGTGCAAGCCAAGCTAGGAACTCGCAGGCATTCCCAAAAGAACCATCAGTGTCGTATCTGGGGTCAAAGGATAGGGGCTACTCAAGGGTGTTCATAGAAAAAGGGGAAATCAGGGAAGCTCTCTTGGGAAGAAAGTGTAGGTCCGGTACAATCAGGAAAATTTTGATGGGAAATCATGAAAAATCAGTCGGGACGAATTTTCCCCTGACCGGGCTGATTTCCCCCGCCGAACACGCTTTTCTCCCCTCAGAACTGCTGCCTACGCCATTGGGCCATCTCTAAGGGCGCCGAGAGGCCAGCACCTATAATAGATGGGATCTTTGCTACATGTCCAAGGGGTTACACAGGGGGAGGGGGTGTTCCCATTTAGATGATGACGCTTATAGGCCTATTATGGTTGTTAACACCCAGCATCATTGTCACCCAATGGCCCTGTATTATTGAAAATTTGCCATCGCCATCCAAAGACTCCCATTTTTGTGACAATTTTGAAATCTTTCACCCCAAGACCTCTACTTTTTAGAAAATGTTGCCAAAATTTCACCCAAAGACCCTCTTTAAAAAAAATGAGCAAATTTCCACCAAAAATCACCCTTATT
>JAMKCH010005735.1:0-62437 GCA_023653785.1 Ophioderma brevispina
GCACATACTACTTTGATTGATTTATGCATTGCACTGAGGCATAAATAACAGTCAAATAAACAAGCTAATCAAAAGCAGCCCTTGGGGAAACCACTCAAATGGCAATATCTGCCTCGATCACAGGCCATGAACTGATCAAGGTTAAAGCAATTTTTCCCACAAAATTTCAGAATTATGCATTTTCATAAATATATTCAGAATCAGCATGAAAAATGCATTCAAATGAGTCCAAACATGCCTAGTCTTAAATAAACAAATGTTGACATATAGCGCTTTTCACAAAGTATCAAACGCTTACCTTTGGGCGGCACTAAATGGACTTTATTCCTAACAACTCTGTATTTTACCCCTGGGTGGAGAGAGGCAAGCAAGGTAAAGTGCCTTGCCCACTTGCACAACACATTGGCCTCAGCGGGACTCAAACCCACGCCCTTTGGGTAATGAGCCGGTTGTTGTATCCACTGAACCACATGGGTCCTTATTAACTCAGTGGTTTTGATACGGCTTCCCAAATGACCGCAAATGAAGTCATTTTCGGAGCCATCTCAAAAACCCCTGACTTATGTGTTACAGAATCTACCAGGGTGGAAAGGGTTACAGGTGATACTCATTGCGTGGACGGCATACACAGGGGCTTAGCCAGGATTGTAATTTGACGGGAGGCTGAGACTGTCTTTGTGCCCTAAATTTGTCCAAATTAGGCTGATTTTGCACGATTTTGTCAAATTTGACGGGGGGCTAGCGCCCCCTGAGCCCCTCCCTGGCTATGCCACTGATACATTAAGCTATATACCAATGAAAAGCTAATGACTTCAGGATGCCAAAAATATCTTTTCCAAAAAAAAATAATCCTGTAATATAGCCGCTATAAATCAAAAACTAACCCTATATTTCTTGCGATTTTACGCCCAAAAATACGCTTAAGCTTTCCTTCTCCGACCTTGGCAAATTCGGTGACGTAGGCGATTGAACAAGTCTTGTTGCGCAATACATCTTTCAATGTAAAGAAACCCCGAAACGCTCCTCTTCTCCTGCGTTGAATTTCGCCAATATAGCGATAAATGTTGATTGACTAGGTTCCTTGATCTCTGTAGATTGGTAATTATAAATTCCCGGCTTCATAAGTGTGCAAGAAATGTGAAAAAAATCGCATGAATTCTCATCGCTTATGATGAATCGTGAGTTGCGAGCAGAGCTCAGAGCCAGCTGTGTTTAGTGTAAAAACATGCAAATATGAGATTTTGACCATCACTCATGCCCCTGGAGCATAGGTTGTGGCAACCGTTCCAGAGCGGAGCTATTCATTATATTGAGCGCTGACCACAATAGCAGTAGCGATTTATTCCGTAAATGTTATCAAGGATTAGAATTGCAAATTTGGCACACCAATCCTCGCTGGTCTTGTGGTTAGGTAGCTGATCTCATGATACAGTGGTCTCGGGTTCGAATCTCGCTACTGCTTCTTTTAAAATATATAAAATTTTCATTATTTTTCAGGTTAGAGGGGAAAAAAATAAGAAAAATAAATAGCTGCCCTTTGAGGTTAGTGAGGGACTGAGACCTGCTCCTGGAGCATGCGTGGTGGTCAAAAACTACCGCGTGCATAAAGACACGGCTCTTCCATTGATTTATGTTACACCCTCTTATGCTAACTGATGGAATTGCATGAGGTATAGGCGCTATCAGGGGGAGTAACGGTGAATATCTTAATCTACTTTTCTCAGACTGGGAAACAGTCACTCAATTATGGTTATTGAACCTTTTTTTTAATGAATCACTGTTGGCTTATTGGGTTTCCGGTAAAGTCTTGGCTCATCGAGCGTAACATGGTGGTAATTACTTTAACTAGCGACAATTTGTCTACATAACAAATTGCAGCAAATACTGCGAAGCAAGGCTTCAGTATGTATAAAATACCGACTGAACCGCCTTCTCTGGTGACTGAGTGGGATAAAGCCATCAAAATCCACCAGATACTTCAACAGACAGTTATCTGTATTGCTCATAATTCTGATTTAGTTGTGCAAATTTTAGAGAAAATAATGGTAGGTCTTCAAAAGCGAGCGATGCAAGTGAATGGGATTTTGTTTACTTGCACCGACGATTACACAATCGGTGACGTCACCACCTCACAGCGCCCAAGTCATTAATATTGACTTTCCCTGAAGTGGTGTTGCTAGAAAGACGATTTTCATTTTGGCTCTTGTAACCAATCGTGAGTAGCATAAATATGACACAGTTACATATAAAATCGTGATAAAATAAGCTTTCCATTGGTATAGCTTAATATATTGAGTCTTTTAAGGCTCAGCTCAAAACCCATTTTATTCACATTGCCTATGAACAGAATCAAGTTTAGAATTTGTTCTATGATATATCATGTATTCGCATGACTTTACTTTTGTTTACTCTGTATATTCCTCTGTAATGTTTCTGCTGGTTGCTCAGTCTGCGCCATGAGCGCTTTTTAGCGGATTTGTGCGCATTATAAATGTTCATTATTATTATTATTATGTCGTCCGAGCAATGAGTATCACCTTTGAAGACAAGTAAAACTTTATTTAAGCCAACTTTACAAAACATATAATATGGCTCTTATTATGAAAGGGCCGAAATTTTTGCCGCAATAATTGTTTTTTGTACAGATTTAATAAAATTTCCCATTTTTTTCAAAATAGTCCTACGGTAGGCCATGTAACCTTGCCAAAAAATCTGCACAAAATGATTTGATGGTTTCTAGGCAACATTGACCTGTTGATTCCAAATCTCAATGATGCAATTTTGGCCTTGAACATTTTGAGATAGGAAGGGGGTAAATTAACAGCAGAAAATTTGTAAACAATTCATAAGAGGTTGAAAGATGTATATATGTGTTTATCTGGTCCTAGGGATTACAAAAGTACCTACAACCTTTTGTGTATGCATAGAGGCCAAAATTTGTTAAGGTCATCATGGGGTAAATATTTCCAATAGTCGGAATTGTTTAAAATTGGTTTCAAATTTTTTGTATGGAAATGTTACAATAGGAATTTACTTATGTTAATTAGGTCAAAGGTAGGCTAGTTTCCTGATACCTTATAGTCCCTGAGGGACCTTTCAATATTTCCCCTTAATTATAAAAATTATTCCAAAAGTCAAACAAAATACAAAATGTATTTGACATTACTCAGCATGAAGTTTTTTTTTTTTTTTTTTTTTTTTTTTTTTTTTTTTTTTTTTTTTTTTTTTTTTTTTTTTTTTCAGATTTTTGGGCAAAAATCAACAATTTGGGGCCAAAATTGGTGAAAAATCTCCAAATTTTTATATTTGGCCCACTAAAATTCACTTCTTCCCCCATCCCCCCCAAAAAAAAATGAAGTCCGGAGCCACCGCTTTTGGTCTTATCATTTGCAGGGGTATGTTAGGATACCTATACTTGATACAGACATGCAACAATCTGATTTTTGATTTTTTTTTTGATTTTCTGATTTAGCAAATCACTGATAGTGCCTTTAAAGGTGCATTTTGTGATTCTAAACCCTTCTGTTTTGTTCATGTTTCGCTAGATATCCTTGAGAAAAGCTTATTCCCAAAAATTCAGTTGATTCTGATCCTCCGTTTTGGTGTTATGAGCAAATGTTCGTATCACAATCTCCCATAGACTACTGTACAGTAATTTCTGTCCGTTTACGGACAGAAAATACAAAATTGCGAATTTCTTGCAGAGATGATCAAATTTGCACGTCAGATTGGGCACACATGCTATACTTAGCCCGACGGTTCAGATGATATAAAAATCTCAACTTTGTTGAGGTAAGTCGTGGGGAAGAGGCTGTGAATCACGAAATGCCCTATAATATATAATTTATAAAAACAAAAAAACAGTTAACATTAAAAAAAAAAAAACTAAAATAATATATTTTCAGATTTGTTGAGAAACATTTTGAAAAACAACCTTCTATACACAGTTTGTCATAATTTTGTGACCCAAGGCTATAGCTGAAACCTTGGAACTTTACCGTTTTGAGCATACATCCCTGTACCGATTTTTGGTACTGCCTTACCACTAAGAGCCCCCTCCAGAATTCACAAAAAAATGTATCTAAAAGTTTAATCGAAAGAAAACAGCTAAACCACATGCATGCACACAAAATGCAAAAGGATACTAATTGTGGCAACCATGTTCCTCGGTTGGCACTAAACTTACAAACCATAACCCCTTTCACCAAAGTAAGTTTGCATTGGTCTATAAACAGTAAGTCAGTGACTTTTTAAAACTGCACCAATGGAGAGAGGGACCTATGACTAGGACTGTTTGGACTAACATAAGCAACCTTTAAATACTGATTTGGGTTGGTCATGAAAAGTGTAATTTTAAATTGTGCCGGAAATTAAACTAAATTTTGCAGTTCTCGGCTTTCCAGCTCGCTATATGTATTCAAAGAATATATGCGGGCCACCCGGCTTATCTTAAAACGATCCTCACATGGTCATTTGACCTTCACATGAGCCATGACTTTGACGCTCATCAACAAATGAGGGACCCATGTTGCACATATGACTCAAGTTTGGTTTCACTTTTCAATTTAGGTCAATTTTGAACAAGGGGTTCTCGAACCACAAGTCTTCCCTGCTTCGCGTATACTGTAAGACAAAAGAAGCACCAGAGTGCCACTGTGCGAGTCCAGGGTGTCACAAAAAAACCAGCCACGACCCTATGCCACACCCGCAAGAAAAAAACGCCATTTTCTCACACGACCGTTTTTACCCCCGTCTACCACAGATACCTTTCCCATGACACCACCCCGGGGTCACAAATTTTCCATTGTGGGGATATTAATCATGAGAAGTCCTCAAAGAGCTCACTAAGATATGTTTAGGAGTCAGTAGGCAACCCAGGGTTGCATTTTTATAGTATTCTAATACCTCTCACTCTTTCATTGACACCACCCCAGGGGTCAAAACCATTTTCCTGTTGTGGAGATATAATCATGAAAAGTCCCACATTGAGCACAAGTAAGAGGACGTTTGGAGTAGCACGCCCGGGTTGAATTTATAGTATTCTATACTTCTCTTTCTTTCATTGATAACACCATACGAGGTACACAACATCTTCCCATTTTGGAGCTATATGTCTTGAATTTGCATCCATACGAGGTCCGGAAAGGGGTGAAATTGCCCAATTCCCAATTTTACGTGTTTTCACATTTTCTAAGAAATGTAAACAGGCTGGCAATCCCAAAAGGACTGGCCCCCCCACATGCAACCAACCGAACTAGAAAACCCTTCAATGAAAACAATGGGCACGGATCTAGCTATATCTATGATGTTTGTTAAACCTTTGTTGTGGTTAGAAATAGTATGTGGAAGGGAAATTTTGGAAAGAGAGGAGGAGGAGAGAGATGAGGGAAGAATAAGCACACTTAGCAATCCTTAATGCGGGTGTATGTGTCACTAAAACAAAAAGTTTGAAAATTCAAATTCAAATTATATTCTTTTAATATAGCGAGCATGAATTGTTAGAAATTTGGTATTCGGAGGGACTTTGCGAATTAAAGAGGGATATGTCTTTTTGTACGAAACAATACATTGGAAAGTTTGCCGCTGCGCTTACCCGCAAATAAACATTTTTTTCATGCCCTGCAATGAATATTGAAAAAAATGTTTTGGATCATTAATTACTCGGTGAGGCAAGAGTAAGAGTCAATGTTCCTCTATATTATTGTTTTGTGTGGAGCTCACAAAAAAATATTTTGATTTTTTGTAATTTTAGAAATGAATTTATTGTGGGGATGAGATAGGGTGAAAAAAAAACACGAAACCCCAAAATGAAATTTTTCTCCAAGGTGGTAAGCCTACAGGGTCTTCCATTAAAGTGATAGGAAAGTTCAAAGATAGCCTTTTTGAGGGCCGCCACTTCGCAGGAACCACACTTAGCAACCGGTGTGCGTGCGGATCATGTGTGGTATGTTGTGTGTTGTATGTGTGTCGTAGTGGATGTGTGTGTGTGTGTGTGTGTACTAAATGTGAAGTTTTTTTGTCTCGCCTGAACTAGTTCGGCAGAGGACGTACAGGTAGTAATCACTTTTCTGTCGTCTGTCTGCCGTCCGTGTTCACTGCTTGTGTACGATTTATCTGGAGTTCCGTTTAAGGGCTACGATATTGTAACTTGGTGGAAAGAAGCGGCGTCCACAAGTTATCGACCTGATTAGGTATCTAATTTAAGTATCTAATTGCATAATTACCACAAAATTTTACCGCAAGGACTTTGTGTACAGTTTTTTATGGCGTTCCGTATGGATGTATAATGGATTGAACTTGGTGGAAAGAAGAAGCAGGCGTGGGATCGGTTCTAGACTTATTAGATTTTGGGAAATTCGGGCAAATAAATATGCAAAGGAGCTAATTAATATGCAAAAAATTCAGAGCGATAATTGCTATAATTGAAACGGTTTAACATCGTATATGCAAAATCCTTCGCTGCAGGTGAAAGCATATCATGATGCGCACATCTTCTTGCAATTGAAGTGCCAAGATATGTGCAGCTTAGGTATGCAAATGAGCTTATTGTAATATGCATAATTACTGTATTCTCTGAAACGGTACATCGGATGGCAAAAGTCCTTCGCAAAATGGAAAGAATACTATGACAGGCATCTTTTGCAGTGAATTCATATTGCGTCAAAGGGCATTGTGGCCGATTAAATATTATTAAAGGGGCATTGTTCGATGCAATTGATCTAATTAAATATGCCGAACTGCTGTATTGCTGAATTGGTACATTGGATATGCCCAATTCCTTCGCTACATGAGAATACTGGCCATAAATCTTTTGTGTGTATCATAATTGTGGTCAAATGCATGTGGTCCACTTAAAGGGGCAGTCTTTGATTATATTAAAATTGAAATATGCCAAATGCTTGGTCAATCAACCAAATGCTCAGGTTGTCAATGTTTCAGTGTGGAATAAACACCTTGCAAAACACTATTATGGAGTTTGGTTACCTTCAATCAATTAGGTCATCTGTTTATTTGGCCAGTAGTGAGCAAAGGCAGTGTTGGATTTGTGTGTGTGTGTACAAAACAAGAAGACTTATCAAAGCAAAATTTCCTTCAAAATGGGTAAACATTTCTGACAATTAATCGCTCGCTATATTTAAAGAAAGCTGTGGGCCGCTCATAAAAAAATGAGAGCAATTTAGTGCCACACAGACACATAATGGATTGCTAAGTTCTATCTCTTCTCGTCGCCAACCGTAATAGTGGGGACTCCCCTCTATGCAAAGGGTAGTGAGACACTATAACTCCCTGGATATCATTGTTTTAATCAATAATTGCTCTAAAGCGCCCCTATTTCTATTTGAAATAATTGGCTCTCACTATGGTTTTCCAATCTTTAAGCAAAATCTTCTTTCCATAGTGGGGACCTTACTTCTTTTTTAACCCCCCAGTGTGGGGTCCTAAGGGGGTCCCCACCATTCATAAAGTCTTTCGCAAACCTCAAACCTATCTCCTCTCGATCCCGTCTCTCAAACAGTGTAAAACAACCGTATAGCGGTGGACTTTGTAGTGGACCCCCTAAGAAAAAAAGAAAATCTTCTCCACAAATGGAGCTCACCGTAAAAGTGGTGACATCAAAATGTCCACTTGCATGCATTTGGGTCCCCCCTTTAACAGTGAAAAACCTGCAAATGTCCCAAAATGTCCCCACATCTACAGAATTCACAGTTTTTCTCTCTCTCTCCTTCTCTCTCTCATCCAATTTAATCAGGTACCCTTCAAACAATATGATAAAACACAGCATGGAAAATCCAAAGCTAGCTTTGTGGATAAGTTGGTGAAAAAGTTTAGGGATGAAGCATCTAGCGGCAAGAATCTGCCAACTTGAGGTTCACTGACACACTTATATTTCGACAAGTTTGATGCCTTGGGTTGCATCCTTAAATGTGGCGAACTCATCTCATCTTGAATTTAAAAATCCTTAATGGGAGTTAAAATATGCAGACTTCATTCAACCGTTTTGTGGTTTTGCCTGTTTGTTTTGAACAAAATAAAACACAATACACACACAGAAACAAAAACAATGTGGATGCAGTGATTACAACTTGTGGGAGTCTGTACATGTTTCGGGGGGCAATGACAAAAGCACGCTATTACAGTTTTTTTTTTCAAAAACTTCTACCATGATGGGGAACTAACCGGCCCTGAAGCAATTATTATGAAGACACCTCCAATTTTCAAAATGTTGAGATACTGCACGGGTTCTGTACAGATTTGTACATCATGCAATAATTATTAGACTCATTTGCATAATTCTTTCAATTGTCTTCAATTTAATTCATTTTTATCATATTTTTTGGCAATGAGGGATTTCTTGAAACTTGGTAGGTTTACCCCAGTATGACTAGTTCGATGCACTTGTTTGTAAGCCTACATGTTTCTCAGGGTACATCTTTTGCATCGTCCATAATTCTTATTTAGAATGCTTATGAATTGCTAGCCATCTTTTGAGGTAGCGCGTTCACCCCCTGAGATTACAATAATTACCTACACACCATTACTACAGTGGGCCAGTAAAATATCTTACGTATCCCAGGAATAGCTAGAAAGGGTTTGTGGCAAAGCACTTCCATTCCTTTTATTTTTTGACCAGATTTAATTTCCTTTCCTGAAATTTTAAGATTTCCTGTTTCTTTTCAAAATCGTGGAAAGTGTAACAAAAACATGGAAAACTTGAATTGCAATTGAGCTTGTGTAATTACCATAGAAAAAATTTTGCCCATCATAATGAGTGATCGGGCATATGATTTTTTTTTTGGCTAACCAAACAATAAATTAGTCATCATATTCCCGAAATCTGCTTTCTGTGAAACAATCTTTTTTTTTTTTATTAAACCAAGGTAGGAAGTTGCCATGTCCTCTTGCATGACACATATAGGCATTTATGGAAAACAACATATTATGTTGGACATACATAACATGAACATCGGCACATGTGGTTTGTGCTTAACCTTATTATGTAAGGAGGAACATTTGGTCAGGAGTTTCGATTGAATGGAAAATTAACGAGTATGCACTGTTTTTGCTGTTCCCCTGTCGCTCAAATGGTTATCCATATCATAACTGATCAAGACTCGGGTATGGCCCTGGTCGCATCACTTGCCAAACCTTCAGGAACCCACACTTTTAAAAATTTTACCAGACCTAACCTTTAAAATTATGGTAAACTCCTATTATTCAATAAACTTCACGCTTTATTACTATACCCAACATAAAATTACAATTTGGAAGCAGAAATGTAAATAAACAGTGGTTATAAAATAATACTACACATTTTGAAAAAGGGTAGTATTTATACGCTCACCGTTATTTTATTTTCCATATTATTGCGTTCTTTTGTAACTTACTTGTTTTTAATGTAAGAATATGAACTATGAAAATTGTTTAACTTATTAAATGTGTTAAATAACGTTGTAAGTAATTTCATTAAAAAATGCAAAATTATCCCTTTTATTTTTAAAAATAGTTTTAAAAAAATCCCTTGTAGAACTTGATTCCTGCTTTTATATTATAATTATTTAGTTTAATTTGAAAAAAAGTAGCACACATATATATTTAAATTTAGCATCTGATATCTGTAAAGTCATGTAGTGTAGTAGAGAAGGTTAGGGACTTGTAATTATCCAGAAAGATGCATGTGCCCCCAGATCACACCTGAAGTGAATAAGCTAAATACGGTATCGTTATGTAATAAGATATTAATTAAGATGATGAATTTGTATTTTCTGTCATGCAAGACAGAAAATCAAAGCATGCTTTTCTATGGGGACGATTATGATAGCAGGCAAATTCAAAACATAGTTTTTTGTTTTTCTTTTGTTCTTGTTTGACCAATAAACCTTCGAAAAGTTCTTGGTAAAAGTGACAGGGATGTGTAAACTGGTTTCTAAAAGTAGGGGCTATTAACTAGATATCTTTTGAAAAAAGGGGTCATTCAGTATTGAAGTGTGAAAAAGGGATTCATTCAGTACTGGTAACAATTTTTTTTTTAAAGTGGGCTCATTGGGTACTGGGAAGCCAAATAAGTGAAAGTATGGGGATCAACGGCACTGGTTCTGTCATGCTAACAAATTTAAGCAAAAATTTAAGTTAGAAGACTATAATGATAAAAGCATTGAGAAAATGAAAGTGAAACAAACACAACTAAACAGCAATGTCTACAAAAAGACAATAATTAAGATGAAGGAACAAAAAAATGAATAAAGCAAGATGTCACCAAACTCATTTGATCAAAAGGCGTTATGAAAAGTACCAATTGAATGTGTTATTGTTTGTAAGAAATTATGATGTACCATCTTCAAAAATCTAAATTCAAAGTCATTTTAATATCACAGGATAAGGAGTTCAAAATTTAGGTTCATCAGCGGACACTGATTTTATTTTGTGAATATTTTAAAATAAAAAAAAAATGCAATTGCCTGGATGGGTTTGAGCTTGTTTGATTAGGCGTATGAAAGTCGATGTTATGTTTCCAGTAACCCGCCCGCGTTATGATTTTCTGCCCGTGTTTGAGATGCTGAAATCCCTAAAAAGTTCATTATTTTGTATTTTAAAGAAAATATCAAGGTTTCTTCTTGTGATCACATCTTGTGAATGTGATTTTAGTACATTTTAGTTGCAAAATCATTTCTAAATGTAGCTATTAGAGCATGCTGAAGGTAGGTAAAATGGCTGTTTCTTCAAAATTACGAATAATGAATAATGAAAAATTAAATAGTTGCCTCATTATGATTTGCAAAAAATGTTACGGGAAACATAACATTGACTTTCATTGGCCTTACATAAATTCCCACATAACATTGTAACAGTCTACAATCCCGTCAACAATGGTGCCATGCTGAGGGGGTTTTGAATCAATCCCATGATGCATAGCAATTGGCCTATACTGTACTGTACTAAACACATGTCAGTACTTAGGAATAAAAAGTGTCCCAAAAGTTTAAGAACACAAGACATTTCATAATCTTGCAAAAAATTCCTTAAGTACTAACGCTTTGTGGGCTAAAATGAGCGGTAAAGTCAGGGTTTTTGTGTGTTAAGAATAGGATTTTTATGTGATCACATGACCCTATTTAGGAGAAATTTCCCCAAACTGGTGTATTGTGGGATTGACTCAAAACACCCTCTGGGTGCCATGTATGACAGACAAGCTCCAAGGCACCAGACACCGCATACACCATCATTGGGGTATATATCCCTTTATGATCCCTGGTTTAACCAACTGTATAACAGTTTGTTTTGGCTGGTTATTATGCTTAGGAAGCACTGGGTGGGGGAAGATAGTGGATGGCGCCCTATATTCTTAACACTTTTTTTGGTATGGGGTTCTTTTTTATGGCAAAATCTTTTGTTTAAAGGCCGACTCAAATTAATGAATATGCCATACTGACCCAATAGAGTCCCATGCTCGATTTAATCCCACCCCCATTTTTGGAGGAATCCTAGAATGGGAGAAAATCCTATTATCTCCCCCATAAGTCTATTGGTGGGAAAGCATGATTTAATGCAATTTTGTTATAAATCATCAACTGTTTTGGAATAATTTTCTTTTCAAAAGTAATTAGGTTCATGCATTTAGTTCCTTTACAGCAGCTTTGTTAATCACACACACCTCATTTCACACTTGGAAAACTGAATAATTTAAAGTGCGGAAAGGCGAAATGTTGTGTTTTTGTGTGTTTTCATGTTAGGGTTGAGATCCCATATAAGCCCACCCCCTAATTCCAAGCTAATTTTCAGTTTAAAATGGGTGGTACTATTACTAGGGGTCAGTGCAGTACTTTTTTTGTGAATTAATTAAAAATAGGCATCTAGAACAAAGAGAGTCACCTGACATGCTTTTGTTTTGTAAATTAATTGTCCAAAATCAAACTGCATCATTGTTTGTTTTTATTTTTTTTTTCATCTGAATTTACTGACATATACAAAAAAATTCTCTAGACCGGCCACTTAAATTTTTGCATTTAAATTCAAGATAAATTGGCTTAGGGACAAATTCATACTCAACAGAATTTGAGCGTTTTCCGGTTCTGCCGGTTCCGAGGTTCAATTATTTCATTGAGTTGCTGAATTAACTAAGGGGGGTGTTAAGTCAGGAATTCAAGGAACTGTTTTTTGCCGTTCTTTCTTATTATTGTTTCCAAAATAGAGAAAATATACATCTTTGAGAAGGAAATGACTCAGGAAATCCAATTGATATATTTGTCCCCCAAAATACGATTTTTTTTTGAGAAAATCATAAAAATGGTGATTTTCCCTCATTTTTGTTCCCTATAAAATAAATTAGAAATGTTATAAAATGTGATGTGCCTGTTCGTTTTTTTTGTATTCCAGTCATATTTCTAGGGTCGGTATTTTTTCCCTTTTTTTTTTCAAATGCTCCCACACTATTTATTAATTTTTTTTGGCAAAAAAGGCCAATTTTCGCATGTTTCAATTTGGAACAACGCCAAGATTGTTCAAAGGTTGACGTAAATCACGATTTTTAACCAAAAATGAAAAACTAAAAAATACTGACCCTAGATTTTGATATGCTCTATACGATGCATTTCATTTCTTACCTGTTGCTGATATGGATTTCAAGTAACTGGGAACTGAAAATCACGAATTATCGCCGAAAGTGAACACAGAGAAAATCGCCATTTTGTCCAAATATTGTCCCATTTCGCTACAAAATATAGCCTTATTCCAAAACACAAGCGTTTCATCTCTTATTCGTCACACTGCTTCTGCAGCAGGTCAAATTACTTCATCTGGATACTTATGATCAAAATTCAACAATTTATGAGGCTCAAATCGTGAAATTAAAATCCCATTCTGTTTGCAAAAGCATCTCACGTGGGCAACCATTTTACAATTGCATACAAGTTACCATGGGTATGCATCATCGAATTGATGCATCAAGGCGTTTCTGATGCGCTTATTACTTCGTGCAAATAGCCGAATAGCACAAACGAGTAATACGCAAAATTACCCACCCTTTTTGCAGTTCAGCCCATGTGATTGCTTTTGGTCAAAAATGCATAACATAGTAAAAGTAAAATGAACAAAATATGAGGAAAATATATATAGAGAGAGAGATTCTGTTAAAATATACGGAAAGAAAACATGTTAAAGATACTATCAGTGATTCACCCGAAAGATTCAAAATATTAGAAATTTGCAGAAATATCTTAAAAATGAAGGATGAGACTTAATTCCTCATAAGTTACTTTTCCCAACTGTAGAAGGCAGAAAATGGCAGTGTTCAAAAGATATGAATCGCCATTGAATTATGTGTTGTAGTAAGTGTCCGTACGGACAGTAATGACTAAAATATCCGATTTTGTCCTTATTATGTTGCATCTGGTCTTATCATTTGCAGGGGAGGGTACCTGTATTTGTCACAAACATGCAAAAATCTGATTTTTGATGATTTTTACGATTTTCTGATTTAGCAAATCACTGATAGTGCCTTTAATGCCATTAAACATGAAAAAACTAAAAACTGACCATTTGACCAAGTTCCTGACTTAACACCCCCCTTAATCGGATTAAAGGATTCAGAAGATTGAGCGGATTTAATGAACTATCTGTAACCAGGCAGAACTGGAAAAAACCTGCCGGTTGAATATTGATTTGGTCCCTTAAAGGTGCAACGAGAGATTTCAAACCATCCATATTTTCTATGATATGTATAGGGATTTCATATAGATTAGACATGCAATAGATTCCCTACCCATTATTTGGCTACAGAAATAACTTCAAATGAAATCAAAAGGTGATTTGTATATGCTTATATTTAAATAGAAAACATGGGCTAAAATTCCTATTTGCTCCTATAGGAAATTAAAAATTTCACATTTTTTCTACCAAAGACACAGGTCTCAGCTTAATCATTTCAGATGGGGTTATGTTTGATATAAAGCTTTACACCAGTGCAAAAACTCAGAATTTTCATATTTTTAGGGACACCTGCTATTTGAAATCTCTTGTTGCACCTTTAAGTATTGTAATCCACCCATCCAAAGCCACTCATTTAAATGTGCTAACATAATACTTCAAAGCTAAATATTGCTGCTGAATTTCACAAATATTTTCAGCATGATTAAATTCAACCTCCAAGTTTTCAGCGATATTTCAGCTGTGATTAAAATTATCACAAGTTTTATATCTGAATATCAAAAGAGCATTTTAAACAGTGATTTTCAGATATGTTTGTGTTTAAATCTGTTTTGTTATTTTTAATGAAAACAATTTCAGCGATTTTCATAGATTTATTCACATAGTAAAACATTTGGTACATTTGTTTCTTTTCAAATTTCAACAATTTATGAGGCTCAAATCGTGAAATTAAATCCCCATTCTGTTGGCAAGCATCTCACGTGGGCACCATTTTCAATTGCAACAAGTTACCAGGGGTATGATTTTTTTTTCCCCAAAAAATCGTTGATGCATCAAGGCGTTTATGATGCGCTTATTACTTCGTGCAAATAGCCGAATAGCACAAACGAAGTAATACGCCAAAATTACCCACCCTTTTTTGCAGTTCGCCGTGATTTGCTTTTGGTCACAAATGCATAACATAGTTAAAGTAAAATGAACAAAATATGAGGGAAAATATATATAGAGAGAGAGAGATTCTGTGAAAAATATACGGAAAGAAACATGTAAAGATATATCAATGATTCCCCCGAAAGATTCAAAATATTAGAAAATTGACAGAAATATCTTTAAAAATGAAGGATTTGGAGCAAATTAATCCCTCATAAGTTACTTTCCCAACTGTAGAAGGCAGAAGAAAAATGGCAGTGTTCAAAAGTATGATCGCATGAATTATGTGTGTAGTAAGTGTCCGTACGGACCAAGTCAGTAAGGGAACTAAATATCCATTTTGTCCCTTATATGTGCACTCGGGTCTTATCATTTGCAGGGGGGGTCCTGATTTGTCACAAACATGCAAAAATCTGATTTTTTGATGATTTTTATGATTTTCATGATTTAGCAAATCACATGATAGTGCGTTAATGCCATTAAAACATGAAAAAATAAAAAACGACCATTTGACAGTTCCTGGAATAACACCCCCCTTAATCGGATTAAAGGTTTCAGAAGAGATTGAGCGGAATTATTTTATGAACTGTTGTGTATACAGGCAGAAGAACCGGAAAAAACCTGCCGGTTGAATATTGATTTGGTTCCTTAAAGGTGCAACGAGAGACTATTTCAAACCATCCATATTTTCTATGAAAATGTATGGGATTGCATATAGATTAGGCATGCAATAGATTCCATACCCATTATTTGGCGCTACCTAAAGAAATAACTTTAAAACGAAATCAAAAGGTGGATTTGTATATGCTTATATTTAAATAGAAAAAACAGGGGCTTCTAAATTTCCTATGTGCTCCTATAGGAAATTAAAAATTTCCAACATTTTTCTACCAAAGACACCGTCTTAGCTTAATCATTTTAGATGGGGGGTAGTTTGCTATAAAGCTTTACACCAGTGCAAAAAACTCAGATTTCAGATTTTAGGGACACGGACTAATTTGAAATCTCTTGTTGCACCTTTAAGTATTGTAATCCACCCAGCCACATCCAAAGCCACTCATTTAATGTGCTAACATAATACTTCAAAACCCAAATATTGCTGCTGATTCACAAATATTTCAGAATGATAAATTCAACCTCCAAGTTTTCAGCGATATTTTCCAGATGTGATTAAAATTATCACAGTTTTTAATCTGAATATCAAAAGAGGAATTTTAAACAGTGATTTTCAGATTATGTTTGTTGTTTACATCTGTTTTTGTTATTTTAATGAAAACCAATTTCAGCGATTTTCATAGATTTATTCACATAGTAAAACTTTCGGTACATTGTTTCTTTTCAATTTCACCCACGGATATGGCACTTCAAGCTCTCTGCTCTAAGAAATAATCAACCCGTATTCAGGTGTGCACTCGTTAATTCATATCCGGGTGTATCAAAAGATTGTGCATGCGAATGCTGATGATTTCTTGACCTCGATTTATATTAATTCAACCACATAGATTCTTACTCATAATCCTTCTTTACACCTACATATTCTGAAAAAATTTAAAATTGCTCGAACAAATGAAAAAAAAAAGGGAAAATAAAAACAAGCAGTAGGAAAAGTTTTGTACATGTTCCCATTTTTTCTCCTCTTTTCCAATTGAGTTATCTAGTGGTCTGTGAAACCACATTGGTGGTAAATGAATGACTCACTAATTGCCAATGTGATTCTTCCTACAAAGTAGTTTGAGCACTGGCATGTGTTTTAAAGGGGAACGAGAGATTTTGAGGCACCCCAATATTGTTTCATAATAGTAATTGCAAATAGATTAGACACTCAAAGATTTCTTGCTTGTATTCGCGACAGAAATAGAAAATGTCTTAAAAGAGGAGGAAAAAAAGGCGATTTGGAGTTGCTTGTATTTCAAATGTAAACCTTAGGCTGAAGTTCGATTTGATCCTATACGAAAGTAAAAAATTTCACAATTATTGCTACCAAAAAACATTCTTGGCGTAATCTTTCAGATGGGGACATATGTTTGATGGTAAAGATTTACATTAGGGCAAAAACGTACTTTCGATTTTTTAGGGACACCCGATATGTGAAAATCTCTCGTTGCACACCTTATTAAAAGTAATAACAAATTCTTCTTCTTTTCAAAACAATAGTTAATATAAAAGCCATAGTTTTTCAACAGTTTGCATTAAAATATTGCAAAAGAATGAAATGAATGGAATCTTTCTGGATCAAGAGCATGTTTAAACAGATTGAAAAAGATTTTGCGATGAGAGTTCTTTACCATAAAATATTGCCCACCAAAATGAACTGATCAATTTAAAACTTTCATCAAGGACCATTATTTCAAAAACTAATTTTGAAACGGTAATAAACATATTTTTGATGTTTTTTTTTTTGCAATAAATGCCACAATTAGCACTTTTTGGCCTGTCAAAAAGTAATGATGGGGGTCACGGTGTGTATGTACAGGTGAGGAGAATTGTGTACACTCAGAAAATTAGAGCTAAAAGGTGCTAGCGGTTTGACCTTACAGCTGGCTCTAAACAAAACTACGAATGATAGTGCAATTGCATTGAATGATATCTATCATAAAATTACTGGTGTCTGTCTGTCGTGTGTCTGTCTGTCTTGTCTGTCTGACCGCGTCTTTTCTCGGAGGAGACCGAGGGCAGCCACGGTCTTGAAACGTTGGTGGGGGTGGTGTGCCCTTGACATCCTCCGAAGACAGATTAAGGTAGTTTGTATTTGGTAGTGGATCAAAGGTCATCGGGGTCAATTCGAGGGGTTCAAAAGAGGTCAAAGGACTGTGTCTATTTTGTCTCGGAGGACCGAGGAAAAGGAGGAAACAAGGGAATGCACTTTTCCTGAAACTTGGTGGGTGGGGTGCCCATTGACCGTCCCAATACAGAGGTTGTATTGGTTAGTGGAATCCCGGTCATTCAGGGGTCATTTCAAGGTCAAATGAGGTTCAAAATGGGGGTCAACATTGGTGTATGGACATGAAAATTAGAGGGTGGGGTTGATTCTTGATGCCAAAAATTTGTGAAGGTCATGACAAGGTCATTAGGGGTCATTTCAAGTCCAAAGGCGGTCAAAAGGGTTTTTGGTTTAAGCTTTTGTGTATCCAGACGAAAACTTTGTGGGCTGCGCGGTCGATTGTTGATGCGACAATAAAGGTCACAACAAGGCATCGGGGGGGTCACTCAAGGTTCAAAATAGGGTAACGTTAGGTATGGGACATGAAACTTGGGAGCGGTGGGGGGGGGTGAGGGTCGATTGTGATGCCGAAAGATTTTAAAGGTCCGACAAGGTCATTAGGGGAATTCAAGGTCTAAAGGAGGTCAAATGGAGGTAGTAAATGTTGGTGTATGGCCCAATGAAAACGTGGTGCGGTGGGGGGTTGGGTTGATTGTTTATGCCAATAATCTTAAGGTCATAACAAGGTCATCAGGAGTCGGTAAAGGTCAAAGGAGGTCCAAATTGGGTAAATTTGTGTCTCCAGACCGAAAACTTCTGTGGGCGGGGGCGGATGATGGGCGATGATAATGCCAAAAATTTGAAAAGGGGGGGGGGGGGGGGGGGTCCAAAACAAGGTCATCAGAGGTCATGCAGGTCGGTAAAAGGCACCGGCGAACCTGAGGGGTAATTCATGAAGGTGATCGCGAAACCCACAGGTTGACTCGCGAAACCCGGGGGGACACGCCTCCCCTAGTTATGTAATAAAGAGGACATTGGCCACATTTGCGAAAATAGTGCGCCCTCACCATTTTTCAAAATTGATATTTTTGCATGTTTGTAAAAGCTTTATAACATAGCACTCACCCAAAAATGTTTAAAAAAAAGCAGCACCTTATAGGTAAACAGACAACGATTTTTATAATTAATTGTTGCCGGGCGACATCATTTATTTAAGAGGACGACGGAGGAAGAGGGGACGGAAAAATGGCATTTAAACACAAGAAAACACACGCCCCCCCCCACCCCGGGGGGCCTTATGCCATGGCATGAGCCCTGTTTGACCGTTTTTTTTACCTTTGTGGGTTTTAATATCAATGGGTATGGGTTAACGAATCTATGATATTCATGAATGAAATAGACATATTTGTTGATTAAAGTTACGGCAAACTTAAAGTGGGCCTACAAAATATCTGGATGTCTTCTTTAGCTCGTAATCAATGTCCCCCATCTGGTTTTGGGTATGTTATTTTTATGTAAAATAATCTTAAATTTCCATGGCCTAGAACGAGAATTTGCGATGACAATTGAAGAAATTTAATAAGTGCCAGTGCCGCTTTTTTAAATACACCTTCATATGGGTGAGTACAACTGTTGTTTGGGGCTAACAAGCTGAAATTAATCTGAATCTGCAGGAGAGGAGCCGTGCCACATAAATTCTATGTGAATCTCAGCCTGAGGGGAACTGATGTGACACAGGCATCCAGAATTTGTGGCATTATGACTACTGTTTTACCGACCCTTGTATACGTTCCCCCCCGGTTTTTAACCTGAAATTAGCTTGAATTTAGGGGGGTAGGATTTATAATTTGATTCCCTAACAATTGAAACACACATGCCATCAACATTTCCGACTTTCACATCGAACTTCTTCCAGATATTTCCACGTGTCAAATGAGTGTGTGATAACAAAGACCTGTATTCATTAACTAATAACTTTGTAAAGAAATCACAAGAAATGCCTTCAAAGAGAATGGTTATAACAAGATTGATGTTGTAAATCCTATTGCTAAAATTATGGTGGGATAATGGATGTTTCTTACTATTTCTTCGATTCTGTCAAAACATGGGGGGGGTGCGGACTTAATTGAGCATGGAATATACTATACTTCTATAGGAGCTTTAGGGAGTGTTAATGTCATCAATACAGAGCCTGCTTAATAAGAAAAGAAGCTTTATGAGCATGTAATTGACCAAAAAATGTTGCCTTGAAATAGTGTTTGGATATTGTAGTTCACACACCTGTTTTGTGAATGTGAACACTCGGTACTAATTAATTACTAACCATTTTAAAATATGCAAATGTTTTTAATATGCAGAAATGTGTGTTTTAATTAGAGCATGCATGCACGTTATACGTTACATTTCAGAGATTCCATGAAAACACCTTTTAAAGCATGATTTGATGCACTTCTTCACTCAGATATCAGCAATGTGCTGTTTATAGTTTGGGTCTACCTTGCCCATCTCCCTTATAATTCCCCCCCCCCAAAAAAAATGAGCAAGGGTTACCCCCTTAGCTCCAAATGACACTCTGTCCCCCCCCTCCAATTTTCACTTCTGGTGCTGCTAGAGGCTGCGGCTGGTGGGCAGATGTGCACATTACATGGTGTATTCGTGTTAATTGTAATGTGTGCACTCATTTGCTGCCCACAGCGACTGGCTCAGTGTCTCAGTGCAAGAAACCAGTAGGTCTTGAAACCAGTGTTAGAGTGAGTCCGGACTCATGAGTCCAGAGCTGAATCCAGAGCTGAATCCGATTCCATCGGTGTTGAGTCTAAGTCAGAGTATGAATCTGTTGGATCCAAGTCCGAGTCCACAAGGTCCGAGTAGCAAGTCCATCCAGTGGGCCCGAGTCCAAGTGTGAGTCCAAGTCCAGCAGGTCTGAGTCCGAGTAAAAAAATTTAGTTAAAGGTGTGTGACCTGATGGACAACATCCTCCATCCCACTTCACTCCATTTTGGACCTTATGGAAACTCGCACCCAAAGGACCCCGACTTGAAACTGATGGAATCGGACTCACTCCAACACTGATATAAAATTGGATCGATTAAGCCCAAATTGATTGGTTGAGCTATGAGTTGCAAAAATAAAAACTCATAGCGAGACCAATTAATATTGGGCGTAAATCATCCAATTTTATCATTATCGTGTTTTGGATCTGATATTTTCACACACTTGGACTCCTCAAAACATGATAATGCTTGAAACTGACCAAGTTGACTATTATCTGCTCAAAATGACAAAGAATTTAGTTTGTGATTAACATATCAGTGAGGAACCAGTAAACCAAAGGCACACTATGTAACCAGTGGTATATTAATTTTAAAGTTTGTTTGAACAACAGATTTGCAACACTAATCACTGCCTATTAATAAACATGTCTCTGTTTAAATTGGTAAATGGTAAAATGATTTCTGTACAAGGTTTAAGCCAATATTCCACCTTTGGACTAGCTATCCTCCACAACCCCAACATTTTCTGTAATGACCAGGATAAGCTAACACCATCACAGAAAAATTACAAGTGGATAAATAATACACCTTCAGGAAGCTTGTCCCACATTAGCCACATGTTAACTCAATATCACATGCAATAAAAAAAACAAAATTGGCAACAGGTTTCAAAGTTAAGATCCTCTACAGAATGACGGTTCATGAACATCTGTACAAGATTTAAAGAGGCATGAGGACATTTCCAGAAAGAGCCCCCACTTTTTTTCAAACCTGTTTTTTTTTTGCGTATTTGGAATGCTTACCAATGTATTAGATCACACCTGAAGTGAATAAGCCAAATATGCCTTCTTTATGTAATAAGATGATGATTTCGTAGTTTCTGTCGTGCATGACAGAAAGTCAAAACAGATTTCTATGGGGAAGAGTACAATAGCAGGCAAGTTCAAAACAAGGTCTACAGTTGTGTACTTGTTTGTTCAATAACCTCCCAAATGTTCTTGGTATATAGGTGGTCTACAACCGATTTAGAGAAATTTCAGAGAAATTTGTATCCTGAAAAAATCTCCTCCTGTCATTTTAAATCAAGTTCACCTTCATCACTTTTTTATAAAAAGGCCAATAATGAACCAAATAGATACATTTCAAGTTTATTCTGAATTGATATTTGGCTTCCAAGAACTTTGCTCCCATAAAAAAAAAAGTGCACTCACTTTATATACAAATGATAAAAAAATATGGTTGTTGCTGTCTGCGGAAACATCTGTGAATTTTGTCGCCAACGATTTCAAGGACTGTACAAAATTTATGCTTTTCATAGTATTACACATTTTGCTTTGATTGACTTCATGGAGGTAAATCTTTCAATCTCAAATGTTCACTTAAATTTCCAGCAAACACTCAGCATTAACATGGATTAGATATTATACAGCTTTAAAAAAAATGCAATCCTCTTAGTAACAATTTATAAATTACTTGAAAATTTTGAAATTTTGAGTGACAAATATTGCTGTTTTTGATGTGGATGTATAGCTACATATGTCCTATATTAAAATAAATAAGAAAAAGTACAAACAAGTATTTGATCACAGTGGCATCATAAATTGACGTTGAGTGACAAAATAGCTAAATATCACAAAAACCATGAGAATAGAGGTTTTTAGTCTTTTCCCAGCTAAGTTGCAAAGTAATCATGGGTGCCAATGTGAAGCTAAATATGTCTCTAGTTAAAATAATAAGAACAAGTACAAATACGTTAAGGATACTTAACGTCTTTGGCCTCTCGACAGCAGGGCACAAACTCACACTCAGACAAAATTATCTAACATAATTTTGCAGCTCAGTTAAATATTCATCATACACTTAGCGTGCATCAGCTCATATATAAATTAATAATATGAGTATGTGTTAAAATTAAGAAACTGCATCCTAGAAAAATAAATAACAACTTCACGAATTAAAACACCGGTCAACTGGCTTTCTTACTTAATCAACTGTATCGATCATTTCGCAGTTGTAGGGATTATTGTTTGTTGATGTGTAGGTTCCATTACTTGTTACATTTTAAAAGCCATGGTGTGTGACCAGGTCACTTGAGCTTACATGCAGTATTCTTGCAGAGCGTACAAGATGTGGACTGCCAAACAACTTGCAAATATTGCCATGTAGCTTTCCAGTTAGTTAAGGGCTAGGGGATAGTATTTGAATTTGGATTCTTCAATTAAAGGTATGTGGTCCGATCTAAAATACTTAGGCCTAGTACTTGTGTGCTCTTTATGACAAGGATCCATGTGTTCATAAGTCACCCATGGAAGACCTTGTTATGTACATACGTACACACATGGCTTATAAAAGTTGGTTTATTGGAAATAATTTTTATTGTGCCACCACCGAATGAATTCGGCAGCCTCAAAGGAATAAACTGCATGTTGAAGGATGTGGTGACAGAATACTAAATTATTTCCGTTTATTGTGAATATGATTATGTATCACATAAACAAACAGCAGTGCCCATCACGCCCATTATTGAGGGTTATTGACAAAGCTATCATGGCGTGCATGAGCGACTCCTCAACAAGGCGAACTCGTATTTACGCGATGCGTAAAATATGCCCCCGAATGTCCGGCATCACTAACATGCTAGTTTTTAAAACTGCAACTACAACCCCCACCCCTCCGCACAACCCACACACCCCACCCAACACCCTGCAAAACCCACATCCACCCCCACAACCAACCCCCGCAACACCCCCCCCTCCCTAACACTCTGCAACACCAACCCCACCCCTCCTTAACACCCCTCAACACGCTCATCAACCCACCAGTCCCCTCCAAACACCCACCAACCACCCCAATATACTCTGTAACCAAAGCATAACACGCCTCCCCTTCCCCCACGAACCCCCAACAACGCCACTCCCGTGCCAGCACCCTGCAACACTCTCCCCCCTCCCACCACCCTCACCCCTTCCCCAACACTACCCCCCCAACACTCCCTCCCAACTCCCACCCCCTCCCCAACACTCCCACGCGCGCATCCCCAACACTATACCTTCCTAACCACCATGCAAACCCCCCCCCCTCCTCAACAACCTCAACAAAACCACAAAAACCAAGCTACCGCCCGACTCCCCTCTCCCAAACCCTGCACCCCCCCCCATCCCCTCCCCCCTCACCCCGCTATCGCCTCACCCCCTCCCCAACACCCCTCCCCCTATGACATAGTAGTCCCATGTAGCGGAGGATTTCTTATTCCGATTCCTGTTTCGAGATACCGCCAATTATGCATGTTTAATACGCTCATTTGCAGACTCTAAGCTGCATATATCACATACTTTCAATTGCCAAAAAGATGTGCCCCATTATGCTTTTCATCCGTTGCATGAATTTGGTATCCAAGTACATTGTAAGAAATATATGGCAATTACACTGATTTTTTTTTTTTTTTGCTATTAATTAGCTCATTTGCAACTCAATTTGGGCCCAAAATAAGTCCAAAATAATAATCAGGTCGAGACCTCTTCATCCCCTTTCCTTCCACCAAGGTACAATATTATACACCTTATCCTGAACTCTAGAAATTAGTCACAAGGCCTTGCCCGGAAAAAATGTTCTAATTATGCAATTAGAGATACTTAAATTAGCATATTTTATTACGCCCAAATCTACTCAGTCTAGAACTCATCAACCCTCTCTTTCCACCAAGTTACATCATTGTTGCCCTTACGGAACTCCCATAAAACTCTATGCAACTGTTAAACAATTTTTGTCACCGACGAACGGACGGACAAACGAGACGCTGCTCTTTTATAGTCCCTGTTCCAACTCAGTTCGGCGGGGACATTAAGGGGCCTGATCATGTTCATAAGTTATTGTCCGGGCTTGTTTCCAGTAATTTAATCGTTGTTTTCAAGGTAGTGCAACTCCTGTCAATTTAAAGTAAACAGTAAAAAAATGTCAATAACAAAACGACGTGTACTCTGTGTGGTCTGAGGGTTGTAATGGGACCAAGGTTACGATGGGTGCGGGTTCTATCTACGTGGACATAGGTCTAAGCCAAATCCTCATACTTCGTTACAAAAACCATTTTTTCAGTCATAATTATTTATATTTCTTTTTGTTCGGGAATCGTAGTGTTTGTTTTCTACTGAAAATCTATTTTTGGCTGAAAACCGTATTTTATCGACAAATCTATAATATTGACTGTAAAATTTTTTCATTATCCGTGATCTTTTGAACTGAGAATTACATGTTCTAAATGGCAGTTTGAGTAATTACTAGATTTTTGCAAATTTGAACATTGCCAAGCTTTAAAAAGATATATCTTTTAGGTTTTCAAATGTTAAATTTGTTTTAAAGGTTCCATTTCCAGTTCCGACTAAAATTTGTTTGGTTTTATAGTTTTGTTTTTGGTTTGTTTGTGGTAAAACTCTATATAAATTGCTAAATCACTAAAATGACAGTTCAAATCTTGTAATTATAAACTCACAAAATTGATTTCAAATGGAAGACTTAAAAAACAAGTTATAAACTAAGTTATATGCACATAGAGAATATACCTTTTTTTCCAGTTTTAAAAACTAATTTTTTTGGGTTGACATTTTCGTTTAAAGAAACTGTTTTTCAAGTTGATGGTCAGATTGCCAATTTCTCCCATTCTTTTTCATCACTTCCATGTTATTCCTTTGAAATTGAAAAAACATTTTATTATAGAGTGTCCCAGAAAACTGTGGCAATTAAAAAGTCACTCAAGCATGCCATGTCACACATTATGATAACTTTGCAAACCACCCAAATGATGCTTGATGGGCACAGGTTGGTACATCTTTAGTATATTGATATATCCATTGTTATCTCTCACCACGTCACTCGATAAACGTACGCTCAAAGAGGCAGGAAATTGGATAGGAGCGCTGTTTTACTCGCCGATTCGTGCGGTTTTTAATAATTCTATTCCAAAGGCATCGGCCTTCAAATTTTGCTATTTATAACAAAGATGGCCCCGCACTCAGGACCATTTAAAAGCATCTCAGCAATAAATTCATACATAACCATTTATCACATGAGAGTCAGAAAGGCAACATCATACCACGACGCCATAAAAGCAATGGTAGTATCAAACATGTAAGGTCAATTTAGCATTTGAAGCAGATGAATATCAAAACTCATTATCATTCAAAATTTGTTGCTTTTTAACAAAGATGGTTTCTCGGCAAAGCAAGACCATTTAATAGTAACTCAGCAATTCATTTCTACAAAACATTTCACATTATGAGCAGAAAAGGCAAACATCATACCACGCCATAAAAGCCCATTGGTAGTACAAACATCCCCAATTATCAGATTTAGCATGAGCGAAAGGCAAAACAATCACACCACGCCCATGAGCCTATGGAATATCAAACAACATGCAAGATCAGAATTAGCATTTAAGTAGTAATGAATATCAAAAATCATTTAGCGTCACATTGTGCTATTTTATCTTTAAACATTTAATAGTATATCAGCACTTAATTCAGATCCATTTTACCTATGACCATCAGGCAAAACCATAGCACGAGTATTAGATCCAAGTATACACATTATAGTATATAATTTAGCACAAATCTTCACCAGTCAATATATAGAATTCACATTGGTGAATTGATAATATTGCATTCCACTAATTTCACATCAATAGAATATTACCACAATTGGCATTTACTATTTCTACCTAATTCCACACCTGAAACAGTAGAGGAACGTAGCGAAATTCCACCGCAGATACCAAAGGTGGAAGTGGTATAAATTGACATCATTTTACACGTATAGAGTGGGATTCATTGTGACATGGTAACAGAAGTGATTGACACATATTGTAGTTATTATTAGCTACCTGTAAAACAAATTTAGTTTCACGGCACTTAATTTAGCGAATTCGGCAAATCATTCACTATTTTTGCAGCAATTTATTTCCTAATTTGAAAATCCCCATGCATTTTAAGACTAAGTATTCATCTATCATGGAGGCAATTTATTTTAGCTATTGGAGGTCTTATTAGCAAAATTAGCGAAATTATTGGCTAGCGACATTTTACTTGTTTTACAGTCCCCCTAAATCCACAACCGTAAACAATAGATGATGTAGCAAAAAATCCACATCCTATGGCATATTGGAGTTGTATAAATTGACATAAACATACACGGAATTGGTCAAATGATTTTAACAATTGGACCCACACCATAATATAATAATTAAAAAACATATGCGTTGCGCGGAATACGACAACAAGGAAAAATTCAAGCCGGAATAGCAGACTTTTATCCTGTAGACAACAATTATTAACTTGAAAAATGCGTAATTTCTCCCTACCTACGAATAGATAAAGTCCGAAACTATAACAAATATATGACATACCCAAAAGTAGATGGCCTCAGACATAAATTTACATATCCATAGGGGATGTGGGATGGTTAAAATAACCGACTGCACGACCGGTGATAAAAAACCAAGTGCCCGAAACCGCGAAACTTGGGCAAGCAGCATAGATCACCAGGAAACTACGTCACGGACCGAGTGCGCTGATTGGCCACAACCAACCCAAAAGGGCAACACTGTGTCGAAATAACTGGATTATGTTAACAACGTCGCAAGCTGGTCCCATAAATCGATTTTAAATCTCTCCACATAACGATAAAGGAACGCAAAGAGGCAGGAATTGGATATCGGCTTTTTTAACTCAGCGGCGATTCATGCGGTTTTAATGCCAAAGGAATCGGCCGTCAATTTGTGCTCATTTTAACAAAGATGGCCAGCAGCAAACAGGACCATTTAAAAGCTCTCAGAAATTAATTCCATACATAACAGTTCACATGATGAGCAGAAAGGCAAACATCCATACCACTCGCATAAAAGCCTATGATTATATCACACATGGTAAGAGTCAATTTAGCATTTGACATATGACTATCAAAAATCACTTATCATTCAAATTTGTGCTATTACCAAGAGGGTCATCGGCATCAAGACATTTAAGTAACTGCAGCATTAATTTATACAAAACATTTCACATGATGAGCAGAAGGCAAACACATACCATGCCATAAAAGCCTATGGTAGTATCAAACATTCAATATCAATTTTATCATGAGCAGAAAAGGCAACAAAACATATACCACGCCATGAAAAGCCTATGGAATATCAACCATTCGATCATAATTAGCATTTTAAGTAGTATGAATATCAAAATCATTTGTCGTTCACTTGGTGCTATTTGATATTTAACATTTAATCTTCAAATATCAGCAACTTAAATTCATTATCATTTACATGATGACCAGCAGGGCAAAACATCATAGCACGAGGTATTAAATAAAAGTACTAGCCCATATAGTAATATAATTTAAAAAAAAACTTCCGTTTTTTTTTTATATTTATTAATTAACACTTGGTAATTGATACTAATTTGCAATTCACTAATTTCACTCAGAATAGAAGTGATTTACACAATTGCATTTACTATTTCGCTACCTAAATTCCCACACCCGGAAACAGTAGAAGGACGTAGCGAAATCCACAGCATACAGAAGGTGGAGTGGTTTATAAATTGACTAATTTTACACTTAATGAGTGGATTAATTGTGACATGGTAAGAAGCGAGCAAAAAAAGGATAAAAAAAATGCATCCAAAAATTTACCTAGAAAAGGTACGTGCTAACTAACTCCCCCCCAACTCCCCCCCCCCCCCCCCCCCGCCCGCGTCTGGAACAGGTATTCACAAATGAAGTGTAATGCATATTTTTTAGAGTTGGCTGGCAAAATTGCGAAGCGCATTTTCAAATGCTTGGCGAAATGAAAGTTTGGCACCCATCACAATGGGCTTGGGAGGGGGGAGGGAAACGAGGTTAGAAAAATGAAATTAAGTTAAACACTATTCACACAGCCAAACATCACACACACAGCACCATAATTGGTATAGGCACGCTTTTTGTTAGCGGCTTGAGGTATAAGCCACCTTGTTGTAGCGGCGCCAATGTTATTGACAACCTATAGCCGTAAGACCAAAAACGTATACTACAACAGGGTTAGGGAGAGAACCCATGTTGCCCTGTTTATCGCGAGCTAATCGAAAAACCACAACCCTAAAATGAAATAACGGGGAAAGAGTGAACGTAATACCTGGCTAATGCAGACCAACCCTTCCAGGCTAGGGTACACAGGTTATTCACTAACAGGCGATTTAAAGGCCTTGTTCTGATCGCCTCTGGGACCCCCGATTTAAAACCTGGAAGTAGTCTAAATTTGAATCATATATTCACATTATCGCCCTGAATTTCAACTTCCAAATCCATTTTTTTTTTTTTTTTTTTTTTAAAAAAAAATGTATGTGAATAGGGTCCTTGCAATATGCATTCGATTCCATTAACAAAACCGCAATTCGTTCCCACAAATTTGATGGTACGTGTAGCATGATGCCATGCTCGTCGAACAAGTGTAGAACACGATACACAAAAACGGAACACCCATCTTTAAAAAGCAAAATAGCGCCATGGCAACTCGCCCTCAATGCTTTTGAGATCCACAATTGACATTTGACACGAATAAATGGCCATTAGGAAGGGGGCGGGTAAAAGTAAAATAAAATGCACTAAGCCCCTTAATACATACACCCAATTTGCAAACATCATACATTAAAAAATGAGAATGTCTTATGAATGACCCATGGTCCTCAAAAAAAGAAATTTAACACAATACATTGTGAATTTTGACTGGAGGCCTAAATGGTGAAAAGAGACGCATGAAAATGCGTTGATCCAAACTTAAGTTTGCTGCGTAAAAACGCCCTTTCAGATAAATTGACACAAGAGGAAATTAATTAAAAGGGGGTACCAAGCTAGTTATGGAAAAACCTGACGCCCCTGAACCTTTAAGGTGGTTGTTAAAAAGTTCAATTAGGCTGAGGCAATGCTACCAGCGATATGAAAAACTGGTCAAAGGGTGCAAAATCGTGGCTGTCATATTCCATCCAAGCTGGTGTTAACAACCATTAAGGCTGTGAGGCAAGACAGACCAGTGATATTAAAAAAAAAAGTGTCCGAGTGACTGAACTGAACTGAAATTAAAAACATGTTCTACATGGCATTTTGAGAATTACTATTAGATTTTTGAAAATTATATTTGCCAGGCTTTAAAATGATATATCTTTTAGGTTTTCAAAATGTAAATTTGTTTAAAGGTTACATTTCCGATACAAGTTGTTTGGTTTTTATATTGTGTTTTGGTTTGTTGTTTTTTTTGTTGTAAAACGTCTATATAATTTTACATCACTAAAATGACAGTTCGAACTTGTAAGTAAGAAACTCACCAAATATTGATTTCAAATTAGAAGATAACAAAAGTGATAAACTCAGTTTTTCATAGAGAATATCCCCTTTTTTTCAGTTGATAAAAACTAATTGTGTTTGTTACATTTCTTGTAAAAGAAAATGTTTTTTCAGTGATAGGGACCGATTTTCATTTCCAGTTCTTTTCATCACTCCATAGTATTCATTTGAATTGAAAAACATTTTATGAGAGGGTCCAGTAGAAACTGGGGCAATTCAAGTCACTCAAGCAGAATTGCCATTCACACATTATGATAACTTATTGTCACCACCCCATGATCTTGATGGACAATGTTGAAATCTTTTGTATAGTGATTATCCCTTGTTTGTTCATGGAGGCAAATGTAAAGCATTGTATTTACGAATCATTCTCCATGTTTCTAGAGGTTTGTCTGAAGTCACCAAAGACAGATTGCACACATGTACAAGATTCCTTTTGTTTGGCGTGCATGGTTCAAAGTATAGCTAGAATGTCTTTTGTTGGCTGTGCAGGTTATAAATTTGAGAGTGCTCTCGCCTCAGATAACTTACCATGAGACATGATTCGTAGGGATCTAATGCACGAACAACAATGGATAATTCAACAAATAACACTGATGCACTGACGGTATAGTAAGCTAAATGTTTACGGAAGTTGGTGGAGAATGCACGCTAGCTCACTGTATGAGCTGGTTGGGGTTCGAGGACTTCTACACCCAACAGGGGGACGAAAGGTAGGGAACTCATTGAAATTGTGCAAGTCGCAGTCTGTGATGGAGGAAGCGACATTGGCAGGCTGGAAGATGGTTCGCAAAGCCAGGCACCCCCATTCGTTCATTTGCTGTTGAAACCCACCGCCTCCTGTGAGAATCCTGTTCAAGGTGAACCCATTCCTTAGACAAGGAAGGTTGTACCCGTTGGGAGTTCTTCATTTTGGGACAAGTGAAATGGTCTGGTCTGTTGGAGTATCCAGCAAGGCAGTGGTCCAATAATTTGTAAGTGTGAATGATGGAGAGCTGGAGAGTTACAGAAGCAGGAAGTAGGAAAGCAGAAAGGGGCGCAGATGATGGGGGGATAAAGAGCGAGGAGGAAGGAAGATTGGGGGAGTGCAGTCTTGTCTGCAGAGCTTAGGTGTGACTCTTGTGACAAATATATTCAACAGGTGCTTGTCATGTCCTAAATTTCAGAGCCCTGGGTCACAGTTTATGTGTGTTGATGTTCTCTCCAAAGCACTGCAGGTACAATACCTTGTAAGAGCACTGGTAGAACTCAGAGATGGAGGGGGCGAGGCGGCAGCCAGAAGCAGAAGTTCTCACGGTCTCATTGAGTACTGTTTCCAAACTGTTTGGTAAGAGGCTATTGCATCTGCTGGGCAAATATACTCAAGCGTGCTTAGCACCCCAGGAAGATCCAGCTGAAAACAGATTTCACACTTTTTACAGAAGTAGGATTGGGTGGTAATGATAATGACAATTGGCTTATGCGAACAAGCACCTACCGACACAACTGCAACATTCAAAAAATAATGACGAAACACATATACATGAAACCAGAACAGGGGGGGGAAGCGAAATCTAGTTTTAGCAGCAGGAGGAAGGGAAACGGGCACCCGGAGAAAAAGAGGAAAACTTAGCAAATAGAAACCAATTACACTTAAAGCCTCTGGTCTGACCCAGGGATCAGATTTCTGAAATTGCAAAAGTGAGAGAAGGAATTGTGTCCACTACCCACTCCTGGCTACTAACATGACTTGAGCTGGATTCCCTACCCCCGGCCAGGGACGGTAGTCTCATTTTTTTTGAACTTAAAATGACCAGAAAGGTATGGGGATGAACATTCAGTTACCCAGAAGAATAGGGCAATTGTTAAGAATTTTATGCAACAAGAGAAAACTGGAAGAGGGGGATGGATTGACGCGAGTTACACTCGTCTTTTAAACACATATTTAAGCACCCTCTGACATTACATAATTCTATTATGTTACCCAAATCAAATATTGTCTTAAGGGTCAGGTTTGGCAGCCATCTTGGGGTGTAAAAAAGGGATAAACATAAAAAAATTGTTAGTTCAATTTAGTTGTTAAAGTGCCTTCATCAGAGAATCACAAAATATATAGGTTTGGCATAATATCTGTGATCTTTCAAGTTAAAGAGGATGAGTGAGAATGCAATAAAGGATCATTGAACAGATTGATGTTTTACCGGTGTCCGTGAGAGGAAAAAAAGTCTTTAAGCCTTTAAAAAATGCGCTTGCATCATTGAACAAAAAAGTGGAGTTCAAACTGTAGTATACCAATGAGCATAAGCCAATTCACGAAAAGATAGTTTGCACTTAGGAGTTGGTAGGTAGTAAATTGGTTGTGTAGTTAAGTTACCACCTCTGGTCAATGTTTTGTTATTGAAATAGACCTTTCAAAATGAATTGCAACCGAACATGAGACGCCGCGATTATTATGTGTCCTACAAGCTCTAACGGGTCCGTGTTACCAAAAATGGCTCGGAGGAGAACTTACAAGATACTTCACTTTGCATAAGGCACATCACCATGGCAAGCAACCTTTATAAAATTAAACCTTTTCAAAATGAAAAATTTCACAAAAACATTGAATTTGACCCGAATCCGATAAGTGTATACAACCTCCCTAACAAGCTCTAACAGGTCATCAGACCACACAAATGTTGGATTGTTATTTACAATTTACGATCATTACTCACCTTTGCATTTAGCATGTCACTGGCAAGCACTTGTAATGTACGCAAGCGTATAAGGACACTCCGCGTACATTGTATTTGCTCCAAAATTTTCCAATGTGTCATTTGAAAGCTATGTAAGCACTATATCTCTTGCTTAGAAAATAAACCAAAAAACAGTGATATTTGAAGGATTTTGAACTATGCTCTAGTGAAGTAGTGAAAGCATAACTCGTATGTATAGCCATATAGATAAACAAGGCAGTTCTTGAACGTGTGTCTCCCTGTGATCAGAAAATGTTTAGCTTTGACGGTACCACATCAGAAATGGACATGCCCCTTTTTGTATCCCACCAAACTAATCTTTTAACCCCAATTGGTGAGTACAACCCATAAAGGCCTTGGATCAGTGCTATTTGATGACCAAGTTTGGTGATCGTTAGGCAATTAATTGTGGCAGAAAAAGAAAAAAGAAAAAGAATACTAGATGTTTAAGATATGCCCCTTTAATCGGCCCACAGGACCTTGTCCCCATCCAATATCGCGAGTACACCACATAAACCTGACAAGTTTGGTGCACGTGATCGTAACATTTCATTTGTGACACAGAAAAATAAAATTTATCTAAATTAAAAACGTCTAACTGAAAATGGAGCCCGCAAATGACAGGATGTTGTCCGCATTCAATGCCATTCACATAAGAGTTGTTGCAGTCCCAAATCTGGTGCACATCCTCATATAGGTCTTGCGTCAGTGACTCATAGTTTGGTGGATTGTAGCAGTCTAATTTGTGCAGGAAATAACTAATGGAAAGATTTTCATACAATGCCCAATATCAGCCACATCTTTCACTCGACGGAGTAAACAACATTAGCCTTGGATCAGTGGTTCTTCTGAGAAAGGCTTTGTTCTTGATCAAGTTTGAGATGAAATTTGTACAGCATTGACCCCTGGGGAGTAAGTTCTATGAAATTTCTGCACCTAGTGACTCTACTTGAGCCTAGCTGTCATCCTCCACTTAGAAATTTGAGTTTTGTAATTTAAAAATGCAGTAGAAGAGTGGAATACGATGAATAATTTTAAAAACCATCCTTGCATGATTGTTGCCCTTCAGATAGCACCTTTAAGTTTACAATTACCATATTAAATATGTTGGACGACTTCTGTAATATGTATCGTTAAAAAACACTTTTATGATACAGCAAATGACTATTGCAGATTAATCTCCACCTTTATTGGCCAAGTTGAAAAATACATGCCGTTGAAAAAATAATTTCAGCTTAATCCTTTGCGTGGGCACAGCCATGCTTTATATCTGTGCAAAAAATCAGCACTTCCACTTGTTAGGCGTCACCGATATGGATTGTGAAGGTATTCAATAATGACACCGACACCTGTACTTGGGGATCAATATCGTGATCAATAAGATAAAAAACCTTTCAGTGCATTCAAAAAAAACGACGCAATAGTAAAGAACTTCATTTCAATTCAAGTTTACAAAACAATTTTTCTAAATATATAACATCATACACACTGATGAACCACATCACCACCAATCCATGTATAAAACAAGATAAACCCAATGAATGCAAAATACACATAGAGAAACAGGCATCTACAAAAATACAGCTTCACAAGATGCACTGTCAATCCTAAGTATATTATACAAATCATACCCTGAGACAAAGTTCATCACCCATACCATGTATCAAGCAAAAAAATTCAAACTAAAATACTAATAATAACAATAAAATCAGACCTGACGCAAACACGAGATCCCTTAAAAGATTATACATACAGTATGACAACATAAGGCAAAGACAGAATCATATAGAGTTTATATGTAATGTTATATTTGATAAAATGGGTAAGCAATTTGATAAATGTTTAAACTTAGTAATAAATCACTTGATTTATACCCAAACTGTACTGATAAGAACATTAAGGACTTGATAACACTTTGAATAATAACATCTTAAAAATTGGCAAGGGGGCTATTCTCCCGAACCTTGGCAAGGCGGTCCCATTTAGTCACATTTCACGACAAAGCTAGGGAAGCACTGGGGTCCGCGGAGGGATTCGAACCCAGGCCTCCAGCACGCACATTCCCATGAGCAGGATGGCGTAGCCACACGGGAGTCGCTGGCCCAGCAGCTGATTTCGTGTCATATGAGTGGTTGATACGGATGCGTCATGGTATTCTTTCTGGCTTAATGCATTTCCTAACCTCAGATCATTGAGTTCTAGTGGGTTTGGTGAGGAATAGGTAATTAAAACCATCCTTATTGAACCCTTTTGCCCTGTAAGCAACAAGGCCATTCTTTGCACCTACCAAAAAATCTGCCCCTCTGATACTGGGCTTTGGCAACACCCATGATCCGAAACATAACATGTGCCTCCTCTTTCTGCAAAGATGATTAATATGTAAAAACAGCGATTTTGAACACTTACATGTCCAAATATTTCTTCACTGGCTCACGAACCTGCTTTAACAGGTTCCATTGTTGCATTCACAAATGACTCATTTCCTAGAGTCACATGACTACATGGTCACCAGATACAACACGGTTGTTCTTCTGTATATGTGGATGGTGGTCGTCAGGGAATTGATAGTTGGTGGATGTTTCGTACTGTCCAACAACCGAGTGCTCTTGCTCATAATCAGAGATCTGGGTGTTCCAGTGTGTTGCACTCGACCTACCCATGGTAAAGGGTGGCTGAATGATGAAAACATGTAGTGCAAGGGGTACGCTATAATCAAGTTGTAGTACATGCAGAAGTAGGCTGATACTAGAGCCATAGCAATACCAAGACCTATTTTGGTAAATAAATTTAAAAATTGTTAATTTTTGCTCTTGATCCCAATCAAACTGATCTTAAAAGATACTGTTTAGGGAGCAAAATTAGTCATGTCTTAACCCCCATCTACCAAAGTGGGATGGTTACCACCGCCTTTTCTGGTGCCAAATGATTTCATATTATTGTCAATTGAAATTTCATGTTCCTTTTCATGTAAAAAACAAGCACCAAGCTGGGGTATAGGTAGGATACAAGGAGATCCTAGAATGATGGGTGGGGAGGGTGGCCCCCTTTGGGAGAGATGTATCAACATGCCTAGTTTGATCTCAGAAATCATTGATTTTGTTGCCAATGGATATCTATGGTTCTCCTCTTTTCATTGATATTAACATGAGTACCAACATGCCAAGTATGACCTCAGAATGACATCATAAATTTGCCTGGCAGCAAAACTTAATTTCCATTGAAACAATGCATTTGTGTTGTTGGATGTACCCCTGCAGCATGGAGGAGGTACATGTAACCCCCTGAACACCAAAGTCTTTCTTACAGTTTCTGATTGGCTATTTACATGGTATATTCATTTAGTAACCAATTAAAATAACTCTTATATTTAGAAGGGGTGGGCCTAAATGCATGATTCTAGCAGAATCTATGATGAATAGAAACAATACAATGCACACGAGGATCAAGTAAATAATACAACACAAGAAAGTTATTAGACAAATATTATATAGAGGCTCAGAGAAACTGGCGAGCATTGGATTAAATAATGACGAAAAAGAAATGGTCTCGAACTCGGTCATAAGCAAGAGATTTACCACTAGACCACAGGGGTCTGTTTTTACGTGGATACCAGTGAAATGAGCGCTGAGTTTCAAACGGCCGTAATTATATAGGGTGGACCTATAATGCATGATTCTGGCAATATCTAAATTCAATGCAATAACTCTTCTGAAATATTTTTTCTATCTTTTTTTCAGGGATACCTTCCTTCTTACCATGTCACTGGCTCCATAAATGATTTAGTAGTATTTTGAACTTGCCTGCTATCGTAATTGCATGAAAAGCATGATTTGATTTTTCTATCATGCATGACAAAAAATTGTAAGTCATCATCTTAATCATTTTATTACTTAATGACGGCATATTCGGCTCATTCACTTCAGCAGTAGAAGTAGTAGTGGTAAATCCAAAAGTTTTAATCCGGTTTTGTCCCTGTGAACAGGGGTGGTCGGATTTACTTCACACTTGCTGGAATCTCCCTTACCCCCTCCCTCCACTTTACCCGATTCAGTACATCCTCCATCCTCAACCCATTAACCCTCCTACTCTCCTCCTCCACTTGCTTCTTCCATGTATTCTTTGGTTGTCCCCCTCCTCCTCAAACCACCCACCCAAAACTCAAGGGCCCTGCTTTAAAGCTGACACAGAGATTTTGAATATATTTTTTTGCATGTATTAATTAAAAGTAGTCAACTAGAACTAAAGATTGTCACCTAAAATGCTCAATTCCAAGTTTTCATGTTTTCACGGGACATTAAACTTATTGATTGCATCGACTTTGCTCTCATATGCAGAAAACATAATATTATTACAAGGGATATACACTAAGGAATTAGTTCATTACTGCAATACTGAATAAATATCCATGTATCAAGTAAGAATGACCTATTGTAGATCATTCAAAGACATGAACTTCAAAGTCGCTGCTGAGAACCACCACATCATCTTGGAACATCAGACGATCTGCCCTTTTAGTTACCTCTTACAACATGCAGGGAATACATGAGACATATTCTTTAAGGGGGTATAAACCTGACCATGACAATCACTATAAGCTAGTAAAATCTCAATTCCCTTGGCACAGTTCAGTACCTTCCATTCGCCAGTGTATTTAGAAAATACACCCCCTGGTTTTTGGGCATGATATAAGATACCCAGATCACACAAGGTCAGTTCATGTCAATGTGTGTACAAGTACAACCCACTGAACTGTGTCCTTGGTAGATGAGCTTATTGTTACTCATAGTGTTAGCTGTCACCATTTATTACCTTTGAAGAGCGGTGCAATTTTCCAGCAACTGATGCAGCCTAGACTTGTGAACTGCCCAAAGGAGACTTCCAGGAACATGACGGGTATGGCCGCCACAGCCAGCATCACAAAATAGGGAAGCAGAAATGCACCTGAAATAACACAAAGACATGCAATAAGTAAAGAAATAACAGCACATATTTTGAAGAGTGCCCTCAAGTTTCAAAATTTGATATTTTGCACCAGTTATGTTGGCAATTGACTGGGAAACTACACCTGCGAACGAGAATGCTCAAAAATGCGTATTTATCATAAAATAAGCGATTTTGCAATTAGAATTGGGATCCCAGATTGTACTTAACAGGAGAGCTGGAAATGCTTAGTTTATGTCCATCCATGATGAAATAGTGCCACCTCAAGAAAATGACCTCTAACTTGACTTGCCTGAAGCAATAAAACAACTAATGGATGAGCGTATACACATACATGGCAATATTTCCTGGCTATTTCATAATGGAAGGCCGTTTCCAGCAGCCGTTGAATTATTGTCGGAGATCTCCGATATTAATGCAAATGCAAAATGCAGGAGTTTTTAAAAAAATTGCATTTTTGACCCACTTTTTTTTTTTCCTTTTTTTGGATGCTAAGCAGCAGAATTCTCATTTTTTTTTCTTTTTGAAAATTTTTGAAAATCTTTCAAGTGAGCAAACCTAAAAAAATAATGCACTAAAGGGACAATTTTAAACAAATTCAAATGTGTGCGGTCTTCTGAGACTAACTTGTTTTTTTTTCTTGGCCTAATGTTGATGTTGATAATTGATACTCACTAAAATTCAATTACGCAAAATATGAATTTTCACTTCAATAATAATAATTTTTACTCAATGCATTTTTTCAAGTGTTAATGACCTGGAAAATTGGACCTAAAATGTATAGTATTTCCAAATAACAGCCAAATACTGCTATTCTCTACAGTATCTTTCTGTAAAATGCACTGCATTTTTTACCGTTCATCTTTTCTGGCCTGTTATACAATCAAACTTCCATAGCACTTTCTATGTGCAAAGTGTGAATTGACCACAGGGACCACTCCAAAGGGTGAAATTTCAATTTCTTTGAAGAATGTTTTTATCAAATTTACTCTTGATAATTTTCAAAATTATATATTTTGTAAATTACCAAGAGTAAATTTGACCAAAAAATAATATTTAAAAGGTGTAAAATTTCGCTCTTTTTGGAGTGGTCCCTGTAGTCACTCCAAAGATTCGCTCTATTACATTCACATTTAGACCATTTTTTCAATGCCTTATTTTAAATTATTGCAAATTACATTAACAAATCATAATTTAATTTGATACTGTAAAAGTGATAATATTCGTGCGTGTAATTTTTCGCGTTTCAGCAATTTTTAACATTTTTGCTTGTTTTTAAATTCGCTCTTTTCAGCTATCCTACATAGACCTACACACAAAATAAACATTTTCGCAGGTTTTTAATTTCGCGCAAGCTCAGAAGTGCGCGAAAAGCGCGAAAATTAATGTAGCGCGAAAATTTTCCACTTTTACAGAATATAATTTATCATTTTGTAAATTATCAAGAGGAAATTTGACCAAAAATATTTTTGAAAGGTGTAAAATTTCACTCTTTTTGGAGTGGGCCCTGTGGTTACTCTTTGAAAAGAGTGAAATTCACAATTTAATTTGCTTTTCATGCATATGTGAATTATAAAACTTATATATTGATGTCATCAAACTATTGTTTTGCCTTCAATTTAGTACCCTATGAAAAATTGAGTAGCTATGAAATGGCGGGTGTATATTATCTTATGAGTAAATACCATAATATTGCCATTTACTTGGCAGTGTTTTATAATACCTTATTTCCATATATAGCACCTCTATCTCATATTTACACGCATTCCTGTTTAGTTTTTGTAAGTAGAGGTTGTTCAGATTTAAACAAATTTAGACTTCAACAAGAATTCAACAAAGACACATACCCGGGGGAGGGGGGGTTACTCAACTTAAATGACCAAATATGGTATAGTAATTTGTTCAAAATTAGTCGAATTTCCTCAATCAGAAGCTAAAATTTACTGAAAATTGTTTGAAAATTATTAAAGTTTCCTTAATTTGAAGCCAACAATTTTCAAATTTGCTAAGTCTAAATTTTGTGGAAAAAAATTGAAAATTTGTGTAAAATTTGGCCCAAAATCTGCATCTGGTATAGCGGGTCGCCTTTTCAGCAAAATGGTATGGGTCCTACTTCCTGAGTCTCATAAGCACGTCCCCACCCAAACCAAACTTGAGGCCGCTCACACCCGGAGACTCATACCAAAACAATAATTTGTAACAGCAATTTGTTTTGAAGATGGACACTGATGATGACAAAATTTGTTGCAGTAAAATCCCCTTTTGGTACACAGCTGTTTGAAAGTCTCATTTATTATGTCAAAACCAGAATAAAGCAAAAAAAAATATCAACGGCGACAGACTTTTAACAATTGATATATAGATTATTTATTCTACTAACTTCATCCTGTGTAAATTTTACGAGAATTCATTGAGGGCAAATATGATTTGCCCCGAAATGCCACTGGTACTGAAACCGCCATAGAAAAACGCACAAGAATTCCCAAATATTACCGTTTGGAAATCCCAAATGCCCGAAATCAAGCAGATCATGTCTGCCCTCCCTCCCTCCCGATTCTGATGGCCCTCCTACCGGAACACCCAATACAATTGTCCTGTCACGTTTAAAATTTTAGAAAAACAAACCCCATATTTTTTAAAATCTAGTTCACCGTCTCTTTAAACATGGAGAAAGGCACTATAGGGCACTATAACTCCAATAATTATCTTTGTAGGCCTATATGGGCAGATCTGTGATTTTTTTTCTTCTGATTTTTGCAGAGGTAAAATAAGCTTTTTTGCATGTCCCTACTTATATCAGTTGTCAAAATTGTGTTGTCCAACTGCTTATATTTCTCTAAAAATTAAAAAAGATGATTTGCATGTCCAGAGTCAAACAGCTTATGGCTAAAGCCAGAGTAATAACAACAGCTGTCAAGGGAAATAAAAATGGTTTCTCTTAAATTATCACTAGGTCAAACTCTTTCTCACAATTTAGATTATAGAAGAACAATGACCTGAGAGGGTGGTAAACGGATTACAAGGAAAGAAATTTTCAAATATATTGAAAATATTATAACAAAAAGTCCTGATTGTTTTTTCCCAGAGAAACAAGAATTACAGTTTTTTACTGATTTATAGGCCCACATTTGTTAACAGCATATGCACCTCAAGAGAAAACAGCCATAGTCTCAGGTCCATGGTGGACCTGGATTTGATAGTTAGAAGCGGCTGTCTTTCACTTGAATTCAAATCAGGCACAGGGTTAAGATCAGTGTCGATGGTTTAAGGAAAAGGGCCCTGTCAGCCGCTTTAAGGTGGGGGCCCTTTAGTGTCTCAACGCAACACAATGTCCCGCTCTTAGTGGATCTGGGGGTGTCTGAGGGGCCTGAGAGCACTATTTTTGGGGGGAGCCCGTCGCAGCTGCTGACCCTGCTGACTCTTAAATCCGCCACTGGGTTAGAATTTTGTCCGCTGGTGTGCGAAATCAGTCTTGAGTCCCCAAAAACAATTTTGCGGGAATCATCTAATTCACTACGTGTTAAATTCCGTAAGTTACGAGAATCAACATGATTCACGCAAATCAGTTTTACAGAAACACTTTGCGAAAATCGATTCTCGGATTCTACCGGCCGAAATTCTAGCCCTGATTGGCACTTGCAGGCTGGCTTGCCGGTAAAATAAGTTCAATCATGGTCGAGCGTGCGACAAGTAATTTTACAAAATTGTGAATTTGTTTATTTTTAGTAAAAAAAATCAAGGTTGCAACCCCTGGACCCCACCAAGTGTCTTAGGCGGGCACCTGGACCCCCTTTTTCTGTCAGTTCAGATGCAATGCTGACCCCCCCAATATCAAAATCCTACCCTCCTAGCTACGCCGCTGCTTAAGTCGAGTGGTTTTTGAGATGGCGTCCCAAACCGGGTCCCAAACGACCTGTGATCATTTAGGAGTCATCTCAAAACTGATTGTGTGGTATAGGCCTATGCATTATTTACCTTATTGAAAGGTGCAAGTACTTGATTCACCAGAAAATTATGGGCAATTACTCCCAACTGTTATAATCCGGGGGGGTACTTCTCATTACAAGGGGTATCATCCGTGTCCCAGCAGTCACTAAAGCCCAAACACACCATTTGAAGTGGAATATTCACCCCTACAGTGCAAATAGGCTACCCTAAACAAAGGATAGCCTCTCATTTTGTTTAAGCAAAAAAAGTGTGCCCCACAAGGTACAGAAGTGGTGTGTGTGTGTGTGGTGTATTTCGGATACACCTACAAACGAGGGACACACACCTGTCTTTTCACTACATAACCGAGGACACTGCTACAATCCTCAGGTGTAATGAGGATGTCCTCAATATCACATTGCTGCTTATTCCATCTAAGGTTTTAAATGAACCACTTTTTAGACACCTGTATTAAACTGGGTTGGGCGGTGCGGTGTGAGCTGAAGAAAACTTAGTTTGCGAACTTTTAAAATGAACACTTTTTTAGACAACTGTAAAGTAGTAAAACTGTCCTTGGGTGACAATGTCAATAATATTTGTTTTTTGCTTTAAAGGACTTGCCCGATTGTCTTTCCCCCGAATTACACAAAGTATCCCCCATACACACACTTTACTCAATTAAAAAAAATTTAGATTTGGTACAGAATAATTAAAGTGTCAGATTTTGGATCCCCCACATTAAAATTTGTACGGTTGTATATGCATGCACATGGTCTACTTACACATTAAACATGTGCTACACTAATATATGGGCTCTCCTCATGGTGCCACATGCTTATTATTAGGCCCATATTCCTGTAACACGTGTTTACACTAATTGCTACACATTACTATGTGGAATCATGTGAAACTGGCCAAGGGCCTAATACTGACTACGTATAGTGTGCGGAGGTTTTTATGTACAGACACCCCAAGTTATATGTAAGACAGCCAAGGCTTACACTAAATTATTACATAGTATGTGGAATTGTTTATGTGCACACGGCCCCCCACCCAAATTATATGTAAGCCAGCCAAGGCCTTGCACCAATTAACACACACGTTGGGGTGTGCGAGTCAGCCAGGTATCCAAACTATGATTTGTAATTACACTAATTATTCCACATTTTAGGAAACTAAGAAGGGGCATTTGCCTGGACCCCTAGGGAATATTATGATGATTAACACTGGGATGAGAAGTAGCCAGTGATGATGAAGCAAGCAATGACGTTCACTGCCTCAATAGTAAACGTGATCAAACACCTACAAAAGTGTCTACTGTTATTACTCTTGTGTGTGTTATTATTAGTGGAATAATTCAACCCAAGGGACAAACATATTTTTTTCATAGTCATTACCCCAGTGAAATTTTAGGCCATAGAAATGCCTTCCTTCGAGTGATGAAGGCAAAAAACATCCACCAAAATGCAGTATACCACATTTATTAAACACACACACACAGTCACTGTACTGTCTGATGGGCCAATTTATGCACAGATTTTTGACTTCTTACGATCCAGTATTAATACCTCTGCTGCCCATTATGGAAAATGCAGCATTTTTTCTGATTGGGCAGTTTACTGCCCTTATTCTGCCAATAATGGGGCGCGAATGCATTTTCTCATTGTATCACGCTGTTTTCGGTAATAGAAATAAAGGGTTTGCAGTATTATTTATGGTCTAATGTATCCTCGGGCGGAAAAAAATAAAATAATGGACCGGCTGCGCCTCGTCCCTTATTTTATTTCTTTCCGACCTCGGGACACATTATTCGCATAAAGGATACTGCATTCACCCTTTATTTCTTAAACTATAATTCTAGTGTAAGATTATCTATTATTTTCAGAGTGCATTATTTTCACGAATGCACTGGCTCTGTCAGATAATGCAAGGGTCACAGCTAAGGCACGGGTCATCAGTAATGCACGGGTCATCTAGTAATGCACGTGTGGGTCACCACAAGTCACAACTTCTCGTAGCAACTAGAAATACCTTCAATCATTTGATATCGACGTACTGCTCAATATCCAAGTTAAATGCGGATCGTATATATACCCTCACGAAATTAGTATCTACAATCTATGGTGTCAGTCAACATAAAGTATTGTGTTGAAAAAAATATTGGTATCTTGTTTAAGTATTAGGTGAATTCACGTGCGCAGACCATCAAAATAATGGGATTTGTACTGTTTCTTTCCGAAACGGTATATCTTAATTAACGACGTTTGACATAAAATATTGATCTTAAATATAAAATCCTTATGTTATAATTTGTCAAATTAGAAGGCCTTTCAGAAAGTTTAGAGCTGTTTAGCTGCTATACTGAACTTCACTACCTCTGTGGGCCTGCGTCGCGAGAATTGATGGGCGCACCAGTAAAACGCACGAGCTGGCTTAAAGCGGACGGCGTGTTTATCACTCGCGCCACCGATGGCATACATTGACGCGTGCGTCAAGCTGCGTCAAGGTTATGACATCTCTGCACGGAGGTAGAGAAATGGACTATTATCATGTTGCGATATAACTTTGTAAGGCCATGAGAATTAAGTGTACGTCAAGAACACAAAATCAAAATTCACAAATAAAAGTGTTTTCAATGCAGAAAAACAGTCATGTTTTGTACATACATGTCTGCGTGGGTCTTTAACATCTAATACAATGGGCGTTGGAATTGGTAAAGAAAATTCTTATGCATTTATATGCAAATCGTCACTGATGGGTGTGTTTTGGAAAAAAAGTAAGGGCAGTGCGAAAAGTATATCTGTATTTCAAATTTCATTGACGCGTTTCATCAATAAGGGGTTTGTTTGAAATTTCCAGGGAGGTGCGAGAAAAACAAAAGACCTTAGCCACTCTAAGAGTTTAGCAAGGTTGATTTATCGCACTTCCAGATCATTTTCAAAACAAACTAATCAACAAGCGAATGCGTCAAGGTCTTTTTGGCAATTATTTATAGGTATAACGTTGGACATGTTTGAGTATAGAAGTGTTTTTAATTATTTTAAAAACACATCAAAATTAGATAAATACGTTAATTATTAATGTTAATGTAATTATTATGATGCTATTGTTTTCTCAAAGTATATTGACGGTAAGGACACGCCTCAGTGCATTCGACCGGATAATTGCACTTGACCGTAGGGTCAGTGAGGCGCACTCGAGGCTACGGCTCTCGTGCTGCCTGCACTTACCCATACGGTCGCGTGCGATTATCTGTCGAATGCACTATGCTAGGTCCTTATCCTTATCATAATTCTCACACGTTTTTATAAGTGATTGAGACATAATAAGACATTACATAAGCATTTTAAACTATGTGGTCAATCTATCAATTCATGTAGTTTTATAAAGCTGATTGCACATAAATGGAGACATAGATCTCCAGTGTCTGTGAACTCTGTGAGTTAAACTACATTTCTGCAATAGTTTTTCTGATCTTTCCGAGGTGAAATGTCAACCAGAATTCAGAATGGCAGCCGCAGAAGACACCTGCAAACCCCAGTTGGAGTACAAGGCATAGGGCAAGGGTTTATGTTTGGTTGTGTTTTTTAATTTGGAATTAGTATTATTTTCCTGGATATTTTTTTTTACCAAGTAGGTTCCCATTTTATTTGGATTTTTTTTAAGTGTATTCTGGAATGTTTTTAATTTTTATATTGATTAATTTGTTGTTTGGTTGGTATTCTGGTTTTTTTTTCAAAAAAGATGTTTTTGTTTTAAATGTTGTTTTTTTTTTTTTTATTTGGAAGTATTAGAATTTTTCACTGGATTTTTATTGCCCATGCGTTGCCAATTGGTCGCATCTTGCCAAGCAATAGTTTCAGTTGGTTCAGTTCAGTTTATTGACTTAATCAGTCTATCTAGTCACGTATACAATACATTACAAAGAAAACAAATTGAGATACTATTATAAAACAATACAAAGAAAAAACAGTGTGTAAATATAAATTAAATAATTTACAGAGAAAATCATGTGTTATAATGAAACGGTATAGATTTATAAGAATTTGTTAGTTCGCAGGTATATTTTAGGGTTTACCAATGCACCCATGTGAAAATCTCACAAAATTTTTGGTAAAATTGGTGGCGCTCTTCAAAAATGTGCTATATTGCTTTAAGGGGTTTGACGTGTGATTTGTGTACGCGCAAGCTGCTTTAGACCTGTCCAAAAACAGCATTCTTTTGGAGGCCCATAATGGACAAGGGAGAATTTTAGTTTGAGCTGCGGAAGGTTCATGCGCAGATACCGCGACTAACTGTGCGCTTGTTTGGCGTTATTAAACGCGCATCTTACGCCTGCGGTCCTGCTTTGCTGCATGCCGGATGTGGCGCGGATTCTTGCCGCCCAACAAGACGCCCAATTTGACAAAAGTGTCAAATTTCAGTGGTTTTCGGCGTGTAATGGAAAAAGTAAGTCGGTGACCCCCATTTTTTATTTCAAAATTTGAAGAACGACATCGGGACCTCACATATTTAGAAATTACAAAATTTTATCGAGAGGTTTTTATTTTGTAGGCGATCTAAACGTCGAATTTTGACTTTCCCATAGACTGCGTGGTTTAAAAGTGACAACATACCTTTTTTTGTTTCGCTATAGCTCAAAAACAAGTCGGTGACCCCCATTTTTTATTTCAGATTCTTACAGCACGTTGTAAATACGATATATGTGATTCTGGAAATTTTATCTGAGTAATCGCTACACTCAAACCCCTTAGTGATAAGACTAAAAAGCGACTACTAAAGGAAAAATCATATTTTAGTTATTATAATGTCCATGCAGACACTTAATGCAACACATAACTGAACAGAGATTCCCGGTGGAGATTCATAGCTTTGAACCTGCTTGGTTCTCCTTTGTAACTGTGTCATTTGGAAGATAATCTATAGAATTCTATAGACTTTTCATTCAATCACTTTTAAGATACCTCCTTCAATTTCAACTATTTTGACTCTTTCGTCAGATCACTGATATTGCCGCTAATAGAGCATGTTGCCTCATCTATATGCGGATTTGATCTAGTGCAGAAGAAATTTGTAATTTTTGTTTTTTCAAAATTTTGCGACCATATTTGGAATCAGCATGCATTAATTACATTTAAAATGAGTTTGAATAAAGGACCCCCACTTCCAAAGCCATTACTTATTGTCTGGTCTGAACCCCGGGGTCCTGAACATGATCAGGAAGAGAACTTGCCATTTATGTATGTGCACATGCATGTTACACTTGGTATAAAAAGTTGCAACTCAAGAATTAGAGAATAAAGGTAGGATTTGGCCCGGGGAACCAGTACTCTCCTTTATGATGAATTTAAACCCAGGCCATACCATTATTAAGTGGAAATAATGGTGTCGTCGATTTCAATTCATTGTAAAGAGAGTACAGTTCCCAAAATCATACCCTTATTCTCATTCTTAAACAGCTTTGTAATTTAAGGTCATCTTTAACCCATTTTGCGATCCCTCTGGTTAGTGTCTTATAACAAGAAAGGACTGCCCTCACCCAGTGCCACAATCAAACACCCGCTAAACACAACAAACATAATGCAACGAGACGCAACGTTGGCAGGTGTGCGTGCGAATGTAGCAAAACACGTTATGGCGCGAAACGCTTCAACCTCCAAATAATGTCAATAAACAAAAAAAAACGCATACTACGCGGGTTCATTTGTCGAAATGAACCCAGGCATCAGCCAATGAAAATGCTAACATTTTCACAGCTGTTTAAGGGGGGGGAATTTTATATTGCTGTATTTATGCATGGTCCTTCTTGTATGTCTCTATGTTTTGAAACATTTACCCTCGCCCACCCCCTAAATGGAGATTTTATTCAAAAAGAGGGGTGGCTTTATACCTGTGGAGGGGCTATAATTGGGAGACATGCCCCCCCTTTACTTATTTGATAGATCCAAAGTTGTTTGTTGTCACTCTGGACAAGCTCAAACTTGACAAAACACGGCATCAGATAACAAAAAATAGTTTGTCTCCCAATCCTCTCACAATTAAAGGGGCATTTTGCGATCCACAACCTCGTCCCCCAACTTACCTCAAAGAAGTCGAGATTTTATATCATCTGAGCGTAGTAAATCCATGTGTACCTAATTTACGTGCAAATTTCGGTCGTATCTGTGAGAAACTCGCAATTTTGTATTTTTTCCGTAACAGACAGAATACACCAAAGTAGCATATGGGACCGTGAGAAACAAGCAATTGCTCATAACCTAAAATGCAAGATTGGGCTCAAGTAAAATTTGTGAAATAAGTTTTTCTCCAGGATATCTAGTGAACAGAGAATAAAAAGAAGATGCTGAATCACGAAATCGCACCTTTAAATTAGCAACACTAACAGCTAAAGGTCCCCCAGAGATGGTGATAACATAGAAATAGTGCAAAACTACCACCGGGGCTATAATACGCCTCCATGTTATGACTAGTTCCTGGGGGGGTGGGACCAACCGGTGGGCTTATACCCAAGCGGTTACCCGAAATTGGGTCTATTTTATAGTCACCTGCATACCCAATGGGATATGTAAAACATTCCACATTAATTGTTCAGGTGAAGTCAAAGAGTAAGTAGAACCTTGCAATGGGTCTGATGTTTCTGACCTACAATATTCCAAACTTTAATAAGAAGGTTAGAATAACACGGCTAAAGAATACCAAATAAAAGGGCATGCCAGCTACACAAAAACCTGCTCTTGCCTGAAAGCAAACAAAGGCACTGTTTGTCATATTAAAGGTTGCATTTTGTGATCCTAGGCCTTTAAGTTTTATGGTTTACACTAGATATCTTCAGAAAAGGTTATTTTCAAAATTTCAGATGGAATCTGATATATCGTGCATTTTGAGTTATTAGCAAAATAGCCATACAAATCAGAATTATATTGACAGATTTGCTGAGATGAGATGATTCAGTGCCTTTATAATATTTATCATACAGTGCCTCAATAATATTTGACTAAAATTCTAACAGGTTAATAATGTGGACATTAAACTATTAGCATTAGCTGTTGTATTTGTTGTCGGCAAAACCTCCCATGAGCAGTTGAAAGAATTGAAGAAGTAGTATCTTGGATAAGGGACACATGAATCACGGGATTGTAGACTCGGATTCTTCATGCATGTAATAAAGGTCCTTCCAGTGCCCTATCTCCCCGGGGGCCACTTGTATTCAAAGGTGGATACGATGCGCATGAACAAGAAAAGCGTAAAAGTAAAAAGGGTTTAGTTCTTTTTTCAACAGACGATGTACGAGGCATCCCCCCATTGATTAGGGTATCAAAAAACAGCAAAATGTTGGAAAAAGGTATGTTTTTCCAAAACCATGAAATTGTGATGTACATGTATATACTCAAAAAATTAAGCAGAGAGATCAAAAATATGGTAAAGCCAAAGTAAGATAATAAAGGTTATATTTATTAACGACACAATGCAATTGCTTTCTGTTTAGGAAAACAAAAACTGACAAAAAAAATACTTGTTTTGGGTATGTTTTTAGTCGGTGGAAACACTTGGTTTAGGGTGGCTTGTTGCAATTTGGAAAGTTCAATGTTCACGCATCAGATAAACCTTTGAATACAATGTGCCCCCCCCCCCCCCCGGGGCCTATCTCTAAATAGAATCGCTAATTACATTTTAAGAAAAACAAATTGTGTTTCCAGGCAGATTATGGATCCGAAATTGCACACCCTTAATTTTTTTTTTTATAATTATTATTATTATTTTAATATTGATGATTAGTCTATTTAGATTTGTATGTATAAATATTAGCTAATTATCATCATTAGATATCATCTTTATAAATGGAGTATCACAATTGGAGTTTTGAAGTGATAGACTGGTGTGCAGAGCAACCAGTATTCTCATTATTTATTTCATACATCTTCACTTACCTATAGTAATTCCCCTCCAACACCCCATCAAAAAGCAGGGTTCTGCGTCCTGTCTGCCAGCCTCTGGCACATTAAATATAGCTAATTCAGTTCGCCCAACACAGGAATTCATCAGAGTTCATTCAATTTGATCTTTTTGACGTTGGATTTGTGTGAATGAACGACCCAAATTGTTATAAAACAAGGGAGGAAAAAATGACAAAAAATTACATCGGTGTTTGTAAGATTACCGAGTGTGTAATGAGGTTTATAATGATTGGCAAATTAGCTAAGAAGAGGTTATTTCATTGTTAATCTGTTAAAAATGTTGTGTCACAAAGAAGTATGTCATGTGGGTCAGAAAATGAAAAATGTGGGTCACCTTATGGAAACAACCTTATAAATGTGCATGTCAGCATAAACAAATTCATATTTGCCTAATTTAAATAAACACCACTTACAGCCTTTGCTCTAAAGGAAATCTTTGGATGATGAAAAGACACCCTTTTCTATCATGGTGAATGAACACAATTTGTTAACTAGCAAGGGGGGGGGGAGGGGGGGAAAAACCTCCCAAAAAGGGGTATAGACTCATTATTCCCTCCTTCCATTCTCCTTTCTTTTCCTCCCTCCTTCCCCTATTCTCTGTTTCCCTTCGCCTCCCCTTCCTTCTCTTTCTCCCTCTTCTTCCCCTTTATTTTTTCCCTTTTTCTCGTCGCCCATTTTTTTCGCTTTCCAGCCCCACATTTTAGTTGTCTTCCCCCGGCCCCCACTGGTTCAGCCACTGATGATATTGTATTATCTCAATAAATCATCTTTGGGAAGACATTGGACCTTAGTTTGATTGAAAAGGACTGCCCACATGACTGTTATCAACACTCCAAAGCGCAGAACTGGAAAACTGAAGGGGGGCGAATGATCAGAATCGAGGCGGGACTGTGCAGAATACAGTCCTTATTTCAACTTAGCTCTAAAAATATCCAGATATATAGTAACTCACTTTAACTGACTCTAGTAACATAATTTTTTCTTACCTCCACCATTTTGCATAACACAAATACGGAAAGCGCACACGTTGCCAAGACCAATAGAATATCCCATTGTTGAAAGTATGAATGCAATATTGCCTCCCCATGGTCTCTCGCTTCAGTTCTTTCGTCTAATCATCTGAATTGTCAAATTGCCACTACAATCTGCAAATCGTAATAACCAAGAAGGGCAACGTTTAATGTTTAAATGAATCCCATCCATGTTCAGCACAACCTATGACCAATCTCAATTTCATGAACACAGAGGTCAACACCTTTTAATCACTATAAAAGGGGTGGTGACTTGATTGATGACTTTGAACTCACCCATAACAGGGTCGGCGCCAGGGTTAAAATAATAGGAGGCGAAACACTACACGATATAGGTAAATACCCCTATTTTGACACAAAGAGGACGAGGGCATGAGAAAAATAAAGCTCAAATACCAAAAGGCCACTTTTCAACGTTTTGCACTCTGCCCCCCTGGACCCCCACCATTCCAGCACCTTCAGTTTTATCATGGTTCACTAGAATCCGTGAGAAAAGGTTATTCACAAATTTGAGTTGATTCGATTATTGCCTGCGGTTTTCTGTGTTATGGCAAATTCACTTGTTTTCCACAGGATACAATAGGCCACTGTGCTGTGTAATTTCTGTCCGGTAAACGGACAAACAATACAAAGTTGTGAATTCTTACAAATACAAACCGAAAATTTGCACGTATTATTTGGTACACATGGATTTAATAGGCTAACGGTTCAGATGATACAAAAATCTCAATTTTTTTAGGTAAGTCGGCGGGGGGAGGGGTGTGGATCACGGAAATCCCTTTAAGTGCCCCATGTACCACCTGCCATTGTGGTTTGGATCAGCACCATGGGGTCGTGGGATCCTGGCAGGAGCGTCCCCAGGATCCCACCGGGAGGTTGAGATCTTTGGCTAACACGCATGAAATCAGCTGTACAAGAGCTAATGGGACACCTTTTCGTGCATTCCAAACCAAAAATCGTTTAATGGTGGATCATTAGATAAACTGGTCTTTATTACAAAAATGTTTATAAACCAAAATCCCATTCCCTAAATCAATTTAGTCCAAAGTTAACAATACGCAAAAAGATCCTGAACTTTCTCTACATAAGTTCAGGAGTTCAAGAAAGTACTGATTGTTTTAATGTTTTTCTTTATCTTTTAAAAATTCCCTAATTTTGTCATGAAATAATTTTCCAGCTGGAGGTTTCAGCGGAAACTACAGGATGTGTGTATAAACAAAATCCCTTAAATATCACGTTGGCTTTTTTTTCTAAATTCAAGTGACTAATTCTTTAGAAAAATGATATTTATGCTTTGCAAAAAAAATAATTTGGAAAATTAAAAAAACCTGGTATTTCAAAATAGAAACACTCCAATCTAAAAAATTCTAACGTAAAATTTTCTAAATTTGATTTCTGTCATCAAGCAATCAGCAGGGAGTTGCAGGTGTCTAGGAAAAATTATGAAGAGTGGGACGTGGTTTTACTTTAGTATGTTTATTTCAAATTGGTACTAAAGGCCCTGTATGTTATCATAAGGTTTCACTGGTAATATTGGTCCCATTCGTTCGTTGCTACAAAAGGGCGAGAAGGACAACGTTCATTTTCTCCACAATGGAAAACATCTCAGACCGCAAAGCTAAACATTCTGCTTGAAGATCACCATACCTCCTACCCAATCAATCATGAAATTGAAATTAGGAGTTATCCCCAAAATTTGAGCTACTGGAACGTGACGACTAGCATGCACCGTGACCTTGGAGTTCAGAGCACTTTTTCAGTCCGGTAGAATACAGTTAACATTGGTTTGGTCATATCAAAATAACGTAACAATGTAAACATTTTTTTGATATTCCTACAGAATTTAATACTTATCATTGTAGCAACCAGATTTGCAAACCGTCGATCTCACCATTGCTCTCAGTTTTTAGGGCAATATAGGAGGGGTATGCAAAAAAAACCAATCTTTGCAAGGGGTGGACTGACCTCTGTTCCCATGTTCCTTGAATGGTGTGAAGCTTAGGCCCACATGTGAACGTAACCAAATATCAAACTACCCCTGAGCGAAAGACACAAGGACATTTTCAAAAATGGACATATATAAAGTAAAAAATAAAATGAATTTCATCTTTTTTGTTTCTTTGTGTTGAATGTTACTGACCAAAAACAACATTCAGTTTGAGTAAACATCATTTAAAATATCTTCAACAAATGAAATAACATTGTTTCAATCATAAAGAGTCTTTATTGAAAAATCACTCCAATTATCAATGTGTCAGTCATGAACATAATGAAATTGCCTCATGATATTTGTTTACTTTACAACTAAGGTAATTGCACCAAATCAGTATATCCGCATCCATAAATTGTGAGAAGAACGAAAGCTGCATGAAGTTTTCAGGGTGCAAAATAACCGAAGCACCGAAGGGCAATGCCGTTGTGCCCTAGCCAGATGCCGTTGATGCTCGAGACGAGAGTTAATCCTATTGTTTGCTATTCTTTTACATGTAATTGCCTTCTAAATGCTGTGCCCTTCAATAACTGCATTGAATGGGGTGCATTCAGGAATCCTTATTTGCCCCTGGAGTTTTCTGTAAATAAATTGGATTAAATTATTAAAACTTTTAAACTAGATGACTCTGTCCTTGCAAGGACAAGTATCCTGCCGATTTTGAAATTACCGATAGTGCCCCTAGAGGTGCAATGAGATTATTTTTTAGAGATATTTTTTATTAACCAATATCTCTATTCCCAAGCACACTGATTATATGTTTTCCTCAATAGGATATACCCCCCCCTTTTAGGAACATGGAATATTCCACATTGGCCAAGTCTTTAGATTTACTGCATTTCTTAAAAACTTGCCTCAGAATGCATCCAAAAATTACTTTTGTCCTCCATCCAAAACACAACACCAGCCTTTCGGCCCTGGATCCGACTTTCAACACATAACATATCAAATTTTATAGCTCCAAACACTGCTCCTTCTATCCAAAACCATTAACCGAAGTTCTATTCCACTCACATGCAAAAGGCCAGTCTACCACACTACGTGCACATGCTGGTCCCTTCCTGCCGACACATTTTTGGACCCCAAAGTAGACCAATTCCACTATACAGCAGTCTAACGTCTGATAATAAAGAAAACTGGACTGTGCTCATAGCAATCATGAATGTTTACTGGTGACTTTTGACCTATATCTGTGTTCAACATGAACCTCTGCCCTCAAAAACTTCTTCTGATGTGTTCTTCCTTACCAAAAGGAGAACTCTTCAAAAGTTCCGAAGAAGAATTCATAGTTCTTCAGGATGCCATTTAATTAGCAATTGTGACATTTTGACTCAATCTTTGAACGCCCAATATGCCGCCTCTACGGGGATCTGTGAGCGAATCTTATGATGATAGCCTTTAATTTACCGAATGAGAAATTGTATATTTTCAAGGATGTCCCTTAGTTGGCAATTTTGATATTGGACCCAACAGTGAACACACACAACATATATGTAACCTCTCCCTTGGGGGATGTTGTATGCATATCTGGTGTCATATCCTTTTTTTTGTGGGAGAAATGAATTCATAGATTTCGGGCATCTTGACCCAATCTGTGAAGTTCAATGTGAACACCATAATATGAACCGAGCTACGTGGGATCCTGTTCGCGAATCTCATGATGAATTATTTAATTTGCGGAGAAGATGAATTCATAGATTTTTCCTGAATGCCCCTTTATTGGTGGTTGTGGCATCTTGGGTCCAATCTGTAAATACCCCATATGCCATCCCCCCCCCCCCCCCCCCCCCCCCCCCCCCCCCCCCCCCCCCCCCCCCACCCCACCCCCCCCCCCCCCCCCACCCCCCCCCCCCCCCCCCCCCCCCCCCCCCCCCCATACCTCCCCCCCCCCCCCCCCCCCCCCCCGTTTCCCCCCCCCCCCCCCCCCCCCCCCCCCCGCCCCCGCCCCCCCCCCCCCACCCCCCCCAACCCCCCCCCCCACCGCCTTTCCCCCCCCCGCCCTCTACGTGGACTTGCAATCAACCTCATGATGATAGCCTTTATTTGGTGGATAAAAAGGAATTAATAGATTTTCAGGATTGCCCCTTTTTTTGGTACTTGTTGACATTTAAGCCCAATCTGTGAACACCACATATGAGCCCCTGGGGATATCCTTGGATCTTTTTATGATGATAAGGAGGAATCACAGATTTCCAAGAATGCCCCGTTAATGGGTATTGTGACATTTGTACCCATCTGTGACACCCCCATTATTAAGCCTAAAATTACATACCAGGGGATCCTTTGAGACGAATCTTGTGATGGATAGCCTTTGATTGGGGAGAAGAAATTCATAATTTTCAAAAATGCCCGTTAGTGGTATGGTGGCTTGAGCCTAATCTGTGAACACCCCATAGCAAGCATCTACCAGAGGCGCCTGGAAGCAAATCTTGTGATTGATAGCCTTACTTTTGTCGAAGAAGAAACAATCATAGATGTTTCAAGGAATGCCCCTTGAATTGATAATTGGGGCATTTGGGCCCAATTTGTAAGCAATCAGTCGCTACTGGTGGCTCTGTGATCTTGTGAGCGAATTTGGTGATGATAAGTCTTTGATTTGCGGAAGAAGGAATTAATAGATTTTCAGAGAATGCCCCTTTAAAATCGGCCTACATTTTTTTTCTTTTCATTTTTTATTACCTGTACTTTGGTTTGGCAGAGTGGGGAAAAACATACAGAAATGGTCTACCAAACCCAACCACACCATAGCATTTATATTTAATTGTACAGGTTATCACAAAAGCAAACAAAATGATCAAAACAACACCACAACACACTGTACAACATACAAAAAACAAGGACAAAACACACTCACACATACAACAATAAAAAAAATCCTGGGCTGGTATGACATAAGCCAAAAATCTACAAAATGATATCAATCATCATCCAAACTAAAAGAATTTTTTTAAATGCTTACTCATATTATTATTATGCTCTGCAATTTTATATAATTTTTAAATTGAACCCTGACCAACTTAAGCCTGCAAACTAGGGTTTGATTGTTGAAATCTACACCAGTGAATATGAAATTTCAAGAGAAGGATGAGGAAATTAATACATGAATGATGTTCAGTGATAGTGGCATCCACACCAAACATTTTGAAATCAACATTATCACCAGTTTTCTTTCTAATAAAAGTGAGGTTTCCCATAATCCAGACATTGTATTACAATCACAAAACAAGTGAACAAGAGTTTCATTAGAATTCTTACAGAAGAAACATAGAGGGGAGTCCTTTTGCCAATTTATTAAGAACTGGTTTGGGCAAATTGCCCTGTGAAAAATTTTAAAATAAAATGACCTCAGCTGGGTCTCAATGATACATTTGAAATTATTATTATGAATGGAACCCCAGTCAATTTCCCCTTCAAGTTCAAAAGTCTTAGTCCAAAACCCCTCACCTCTAACCCATCTGCTTTTTCCTCCAGAGAAGGGGGGAAGGGGTAAAGGGATAGAAGCTAAAGAAACTTGGACATCCGTGGCGGGATTCGAAGCCGGGGCCCCTGGCACACCATTCCATAAGACCAGGGAGGGCAAGCCACGAGGGGGTCGCTGGCCCGGCCACGGCAGCCAGCGATTTCGTGCCCATATGAGTGTTGGTGCGATGATGTCATCGCATCTTTTTGGACTTAGTGCATTTTCTAGCCTCAGCTCATTGAGTTTCATTGGTGTCTGGTGGTGTTAGGGTTTTAAAGCTATCATGAGATTTCAGTATATAAGCATGCTTTGTTAATCGACGTATATATGACCATTGATCCCAAACTGTGAATATGCTACATGGGTCAGTGGTTCTTCCGACCAAATATGGCTGAAATCTGCCCATGAGTTTAGCACTAGGGAGCACTAGTATTTTAAAAGGAGCCAGCGCAGGCCTGGGGACACTACTGTTTTCACTCAACTCCATTCCTTTGGAACTTGTTTTTCAGCTGAATACAACCTCCAATGGTTTCACTTTGATTCCAAATTTTTCGTTTTCTACAGGTTAAACCATGAAAACTGTAATCTTACACTAGCCATCTTGCCTTTTTAGTGGGATAACTTGAACATTTTTTCACTCATCATTTTCTTTTGTCATTATGGGGGATATTACTTTAATAATCCTGCAAATATTCTCCCACCTTCTAATGTTCAACAATAATAAAATAAAGATAAAACAAGATTTAAAACTTAATTTTATTATTTGGAAGTACATTTACAACATTGGCATTCACCAACATGGCAGTGGATGGCAATGTCTGGGTTTTATATAAAAAAATAGAAATTAAAAATCCTAAAAATCAGAGATTACTGGCTTGCTCTATGCCTGCCTGACATCATTGGCCAGCTCTGTATCAGTCCTATTTTATACCACCACCCTCATTTACCAACTTGTCCAGTAAGTGAGTTATCCAAAAGGGTCAAATATTTGAAATTCCGGTATCGCTAACTAATCTGTATAATCTCATAAGTCTTTTTTACAACTTGACAAAAGGGAAGAAAACGGCAGAGTTCAAAAATATGAATCGCCATTCCATTACGCGTTGGTATCTAGTGTCCATACGTGACAGTATAACTACTGATTTTGGGGGGGGGGTCCTTATTAGGTTGCGTCTGGTCCTATCATTTGCAGGTTTGTTGGGATACCTGCACTTCTTACAAACTGCAAAAATCTGATTTTTGATGATTTTTTTTTGTCGATCAGGTGTCCCTAAAAAATCAGAAGTATTTTTTGCTTATTTTTGACCTGATTGTAAAGCTTTCCATCCAAAAACTCCCCAGCTGAAAGGATTAACTGAGAATGTTGCTTTGGTGGTGCTCAAATGTTTGAATTCCTAATTTCGTATAGGAGCAAACACGAAATTCATCCAATGTTTTATATTGAAATATAAATATCAAATCCTTTTTCTCTTTTAAGACATTTCTGTAAGCCTAATACAAGGCTGGATACAGATTAAAGAAATCTTTTTTGAGTGTATAATCTAAATGACCTGACACAATTTTGGTACCTCAAAATCTCTTGTTGCACCTTAACAAAATTCCAAATACCACTGCTGAGAGTATTAGTCTCCATTACCATCCTTTAGACCACAGACCCTGAGAGGGTCTAATCTTGTGTGGCTCAAAATGGCCAAACAGATTTTTGAAGTCTCTCCAGCAAAATAGGCATAACTTCTTCCTCCAAAGTCCAAATTATCACCACATAAATGTTTTCTGAAAGCCTGTAAAATTTATCCCACTTTATATCCAAAGTAAACATTTGAGCCTAAAAAAATTCTAACTATTTGTAATTATTTTTTTATTCTGAATGTCGGTTTTTAATTGACTCCACTGTTCATAACCTTACATGGTATTCTTGCAAAACACTGCCATTTTGAAAACACCCAAAGTGTGTCGCTCAAAATCATCCAGTATTGTCGAGTTACAAATTCTTGATCAAAGATTTTTCTATTAGATGATCTAAACATTTATACATTTCAATCCTATTTATTTGTATTTAATGTTCATATTGTTAACTTTATGGCCCTGTATAAGATACATAGAACCCAATATAGCCCACCTGGAGACATTTGGTGCCAGAAGGACACATGCAAAAAAAAAATAGAGGTCTTTTGGGTGAGAGACATCCACATTGCCCCTGATTAGCAGTTCTTCTCTTTTCTCTTTGGGTCACAAAAGTGATAAATTTACAATGCAGTTTCTCAAACCACTAAGGTCCCCCGCTCGTCGTGATAGTTTTAAGGAAGAGGAAAAGTACATAACTTAAAGATCACAGGGAGGATTGTGGTTTATAATACCTTGGGGATGGTCCCCAGATACCTGGGAAAAATTCTGGTACCTCATGTTGACTACCCCCACCAAGTTGTTTTTTTTTTTTAATTTTATTAATTTTGTAGTTGTTTGACCTTGGATGGCCCCACATGACTTGAAATGACCTTGCAGAATTTGCAGCACTGAATTTTGACCACACCCATCCAGTTTCATGACCATACCAACCATTGCAGTGAATTGACCTCAGATGACCCCAACTGACCCGAAATGACCTTGAAAAAATTGGCATAAAAATTGACTGCACCACCATTAATGACCATCAACCATGCAATGATTTGACCTTGAATGACCCCCCCCATGACCCTTGAATGACCTTCAAAATTTTCGCACCTAGAATATTGACCGCACCCACCATGTTTCATCATCCCTCCCACATGTTTTAGGGATTGACCTTGATGACCTCACCCTTGAATGACCTTCAAAATTTTCAGCACAAATTTGACCACACCCTGATAATCAAGGTTTCAAGACCATACAACCATTTACAGTGAATTGACCTCAGATGACCCAGAAATGACCTTGAAAAAAATTCGCATAAAATGACCTTGAAATGACCTTCAAATTTTCGGCACCAATGTTTGAGCACACCCACCAAGTTTTTCATCATCCTACCACAATTGATAAGCTTTACAAGTAATTTTGACCACATTTGACCTTTGACCCGTGGCAAAACATGACCCATCTCTGAACTCATCCGCCGCCTACATAAGCGACATATACGGTGCAAAGATGTACACCCTACTTGCTGAGATTAAAAGAGATCGTGTGTTACAAGGTTTTATAGGCATTTACCCTATTTTACCACATTTTTGAACGCTCATTTGACCTTTGACCCATGACAACACATGACCCACTTCGAATCCCAGCCACCGCGTCACCGAGATTCATCTATGTTGCGTATAACACCCCCACACACAAGCACACACGTACGGGAGCATGTTCTATAAGTCCCCCTTCACCAACATAAGTTGGCGGGGGACCAAAAAAACAAAACAAAATGGGGTCATTGGTGAACAACGAGTGCTTGACAATGGGGGGGTCTTAACAGCCTTACATGCATCACTTTCAAAATTGAGTGGAAATTTTCAAAAATATTGGTCATTTAATACCATACCGGATATATTTTTGAGACCCAGGCATGGTGAACAGCGCCACCCTTTTTCAACTCGAAAAACTCAACTGCGGCATCCGCCAGCATGTTTGTACTCCGAATTCTAGCCAGATTCAAAATTTCTTATTTTCCGATAATTTCCAAGTAATTGATCATTGTCTACAATATTCATTTTCATATTAACATTCAACAATCAATATATCTTCATACCATGCCGCACCAACTTTTGCTTACAGTCCGATCTTATGTTTTTACTGGAGTACCCACCATACACAAACATGGGTGATATCGATTTAAAGAGGGGAGTGTTTTATGCCCTATCACTATGTATCAATGGCAAATAGTGTACAGAGCTGACCGAAATCAGAATATGTGGCTATTTGAGCAATGAACCATGGTCTGCTATTCCTGGAAGAATCTTTAAGCTAATGGTCAGTCTGCTACCATGTGCTAACGTGGCCCAGGTTCACCCTTGTCTTTGTCAACATGGCTGTTTCACTGAGGTGGGTTTTTTGAATCATCCCAGAATGCATTGCAATGTGCCTTGGCTGTAGCTGTCTTTTGGCAAAACTGAAAACACATGGTCAGGTACTTAGGAAAAAAGTGTTCAAGTTTAAAAAAAAAAAAAAAAAATCATGATCATGCTAAAAATTCCAAGTACTAGCACCTTGTGGGCAAAATGACGTGTAAAAGTCAGGGTTTTTTATTGTGTTAACATTTACAATCCAGGATTTTGGTGCGATCACATGACCTTATGAGGTGAAATTTCCCAAAACTGATGCATTGTGGGCAGACCTCAATACACCTCTGGGCTTTAGTCAAATGCATCAACTGTCCAGTTCCATAAAACCAGCCCATGACTGTAAAAATCAAATTCTTAATCCTGAGCTCTTACACTTGAGTCCTACAACGCTGTGGCTACTCTGTGTGCTTGCTTAGGTATTGGAGAAATTTCGTAGTTCAATAATTATTAATTAGGTTCATTCCAAAAAATTTGGGAAATGTATTAAGAGCAGAAAGCACAATAATGGACCAAAAAACTTACCAAGGGCAAAAAAATAGAATTTTGTCATTGAAATTATTTGTGATTTTAATTATAATTCATTGAAACAAATGATTCCTCTTTCCTATCATGTCTTTATAAGTTGCAATAGCATAAAACTTGGCGGTTTATGACAAAAATGCGGCATAGCTTTTGCTCACATGACTTTTTTTTTGACGGAACTGTGCTAATGTACGATAATTCGACAGACTTCTGTGCTCTCAGGACATAATACTATTTGACATTTTTACTGCGAATGGGATGTAATGTGCAGATTGAAAAGTATTTTTCTTTGTCGCTAAAATATGATGCATCATGTTTCTTTTTAATATTTTATTGCAATATATTTCTTCTCAAAAACAAAGGGGACAGTAAAAAGTTAAACAACATGCTTAAGACACTGATTAAGATTTTGCCTAATGTGACAGTATTCATTGTTGATTGTTTCACATTAGCACAAACTTTTTCTTGGCATTCAAAAGAAATAAAATCCTTTCTTTTGACATCCATCAATGTAACCCGCACAATGCTGTTTTCGATATACAATTAAGCAAAATATTGAAAAAACAAATCTACTTATAAATGCAGCTTAATCACTTTCTAGATGCTTATTTAATTAATTTGGTAACTTTTGTCATCCAATTTGATGGAATTTAGAAGGATTGTCCTCTGTAAATTTATAAACAGTTTCAGAACCCATTGAAATCATCTCCAATATGTTACATGCCTGGTCACATGTTAAAACATCAAGTTGTGGATTCAGTAATTATACATTTTACCACTTTAATTTTTTCCTATGGTGACGGTACCCATTATTGTGCTTTCTGTCATTAATCCATTCCTTGGTGTCAACCATGGAGACCCCAAAAATTTACTTGTGATGTTTCTTTATTTGATATGTCCGTTTTGGGAAAGTTGGACTACGGTAACTTAAGAGCATCTAATATAAAAACCCTTGGTCAAGCTTTTTACTCTGCAATATTGGATATCATTCAACCTGCCCATTTGAGTGTTTTCAAGCATGGCATTGTTTACCAGAAATATTATTGTTAAGGTATACCAAAACCACAATTCATGGTATCATATGCCAAACAACTGGCAGTAGCATTCAAACATCTAAAAAGACAATGATTAAATCCTTTTTTTTTATATTTACGTAAATTGTAAACGTCCATTTTGCAAATGTCTTTTAACCTTCACTTAGGGGTAGGGTTGAGATTTGGGTTACATTGGGCCCCTAGGGAATCCACTCTGGTCCCGGATTCACCTCACATTGGCAGCAAATACTGCGTATGTGTATTATTGGATCAAATATAATTGACCGAATGCTCTTCCTGATGTCAATGGGCTGGATGCCTTCAGTATCTCTCAAGAGCTTGACGCACCTCGTAGGTAGGTCTTTCTTTTTTAATATACATCATTTAACACATCACCCTCCCTCAATGGATTAGAAACCTGATGGGTGACAGTTTAGCCACGGAAAAACTGCCCCTGGACAGGCAGTACTGACCTTGTCTGTTTGTTTGTTTATGGAAGTCCAAAATCACAGTGGAAGATCCGTCCTCACCAGCTCGATAGATGGTCTGTTTCTAACAAAATTACCACACTTAAGGGGAAATGTTGTAAGTATTTGATTATTCACAGAAATCCAAATTTAATTAATATATGCACTAATAATGAAGTATTTGAAAAAAAACATTAATTTTCTTACTACCCATTACGTCATGGGAGTTACCCAGCTAATCACTGATGTGCTCAGTTTAATTAATTGTACCACCTTTGCTCTTAAGTGCCCAACTTTTTTCAAGGACTAATCTATACAAGGAACTGCACAATGGTATAAAAAGTTCGAAAGAAGTCATTGGTAAACAAACTCCCCAGAACCTCCACATAATTCCAAAAAACAAGCTCGTTTTGGCGTGAAAAATACAAAACAGTTCTTGCTTTTAAAGCTCCTAGGTATCCTAAATATCAGCATTGGTACTCACTATGAGCCTAGTAAAATCTCTATTCCCTTGCCACAGTTCCGTACCTTCCATTCGCCCAGTGTATATTAGTGGGGAAAATACACCCCCGCATTTTGGGGGTGATATACTGATACCTCAGATCAACCAAGAGAGGTGAATGTTAAGTATGTAACAAGTACAACCACTGAACTGTTGTCCTTGGTAGGTGAGCAGAATTGGAACTCAGAGTTACAACCAACTACCATCTCTGGATATAAATTCTGCCTAGGCCAGTTTTTAATGT